>JAJKFJ010013110.1:0-11822 GCA_027382625.1 Tetmemena sp. SeJ-2015 | reverse complement strand
ATTTCGAATCAATTTAATGTGACGCCAATGCAGCAGGGAGGATTATATCACCAATCGGATTTGCCTTAGAGCGATTTTTATGACTAAAGTCCTTCGTCCTTAAGGAAGGCTTGGCAGATTTAAGTCTTATCTAAGGATTGCCGCTCCTATTTTACTCTCTTGAATTATTTTTCTGATTGTGATCCTCAATAACAAGATAGTTGTTATTCTTTGTGTATTGTTTACATAGGATATAATATCGTTATTCTTAACTAGTACGATAAGTGCTGGTTTTGAAAAATGATTTATAATTTACATTCCTAAAATTTTACTTTACTTTACTTTACTTTGTGTATTGTAGTTGTGGATATTTGTGAAGTTTTTTGGAACTATTGCCTTTGGAAGATAAAACAGGGCTTTCATTTAGTTTCTTAGATTTCACAGAACTCCCTCAGGTTGCGCTTTAAGCTCTTGAATGAGCCTTTTGAGAATTAGCATTGAAAGCATTGGAAGAATTCTATTTTGTATGATGGGCATTATAGTTAGTTCCTTGATATAAAAATAAAGATTTCATCAAATGCAATCTAACTAAATGAAATTTTGATGTTCTGATAATCGATTAGGTTGAACGCTAGACTGTGGTCTTGTTTCCAGATTGTTCTTAGAATGTTTGAATTCCCCTTGATGTGATTACTGTTTGAAGCTAACGCTTTTATTTTCTTAAACCTCTTAACTTTGTTTTCTCATTTTTATTAAGTATTCTGTCTTCAATCAATCGAATTCAACAACAAGTTTTATTTGTTTGTTTGAAATTATAGTTTGACTTAGATGATTAATTTGATTTCATAAGTAGAAAACACAGGAGACCTAAATTCATAGATTTAATAAAGAGATGGGAAAATTGATTTGTTGGAACTTGTTGAAGGGAGGAGCAATCTCTTTTGGAATAGTGACTATGTACCACATTTCCAGATTCAAGAACTATCGAAATAGCCATCTTTTTACTTGTAAGTATTGAGTAATTTCATGTGGTGTTTTTCTTTGGATTAAATTAAGCCACTAATTAAGTTTGCTTGAGGAGAAGAAGCTGAAAGTATTTGTGTAGGGTAATTAATTGGGTTTATGGCAGGCCTGTAATTTGCTTCCTATGGACTAATGCCTATTTTCAGCAGCTACATCCTCAATAAAAGACTACCGCTTAATATCATAGCAGACTCACCCAGTGCTACTATTGCTCCGCAAATCCAATAAATACAAAATAACAATGATAGAGACACTAACTACAAATAACCATAAGAGAGAGTATTTGACTATAAATAGAATATAGGCCTCTTTAAATAAAATCCTTTTTTATTAAATATAGACTATAACTTTGGCAAATAAAATGACAATATCAAATAAATACTCACAGCCATGTATCTGAGGGACCTTCACTAAATGCTTACCAATAAATCAAATGGGATCTCTCAAAATACAAAGCAAGAATAAGCATGATTAAAGTAGAGATATAAAAGTAAAGTATGTGAGAGTCACATATCAAAATCGATTTATTATTTTGACTGTCTTCTAATTTTGGTTCATTCATTTGTGAACTATATATCTCTTTATCCTAAGAGTTTCCATTGTAGTGTGCGTCTATAGCGTACAAACTAAGCGCCAGTAATCTTCCCATTCCCACTTTAATTGCTTTATAACTTTTAATATTATATGTTAAAATGGCAATAGCATCTTTAAAAGAAGAAAAGTAATTAGATCTATAGCGAAATAAGATTGATAACTAGACTTAGATGGAGACAATATATTAAATATTATTATTTAAGATTTAGTTAAGTTAAGAATGAAGCTTTGACTCTCTTTGGCTCCGCCTGTCCTCACTCAATTACTTATATTGCCTGGGTATCGTTTAGTTAATTCTCACTAGCCAAGAGGGGTGGCAAGGAGATTTAGATCAAGCAGCAATAATAATAAATAAAGATTGACTGAAACTGAATGCGTATCTCTGCAGAATATAAGGTGAGTAGGGCTGTTGGAGTTACTGAGAGTCAAGCTTTCATTGCAAGCACTTGCAAGATTTGTACTTAAGCCCACACGCTCAATCAGAATCGACGAGGACGTTGTCGTAGTGGGGTGACACTCTCCAGTACTCAGAGTGATAGTACTCGTTGGGGAAGTACTTCTTGTGGTACGAGATTTTTATAATTCCTCCTTCTTATGCAATACTAAGTGCAAAGAATTTTTTGCTTTTCTGTTAGGGACAATCAATAGACAGAGAAGACAAAAAATTAATAAAAATAAGTTATTATAATAGATTTGTAGACAGTAGCCCAAAAACTAATGAAAAGGCTTCTTCTTAAACCAAATAACCAGTCAACCACTGTCAATCAGTAAGTCCTTAATTTCTTGAGAAAAACATGATTACGGATATTTCATAAAATTGCCCTTATAGAGATCTTTTTCATGTTATGCCAGAGTCCACGAAGGAGTCAAACAACAGCCGAGTAGATCCTTCTAATGCCAATAAAACTCGAGAGAGAGCTGCAACCTAACTTGAAAAGTTAGACTCCAAAAGAGGCTCAACAAATAAAGTAGCATCATCAACCCGAAGAGATTTAAATCAAAACTAGAAATAAACTTAAGAACCTGCTATCAGCAGCTGAGCGAGGCCTCAGAGTGCCTCGATGGCTTAGTTAAAAGGCATTAGCATTAATTAAAGATAGATATATGTTTGAACTAAAGTAATTGCAATAACTTCTCGAGCAAGAAGTATGTAGTGAAAGAGCAGAGCCCAGTTCCGAAATAAAAGTAGCAGCCAATAACTTCCGCGTCATCTTACTCCAACATTTACTCACATATTTAACCTCCATAAGCAAATTCCAGTTAACCACCATCGTAAAATGTCAATCCTTTCAACTCTCAATTCAAAGGGTGGAACAATATCATGACTCAGAAGGCACAAATCAAGTGCTTTAACTAGCAGGCTCCTAAATCTTGCAGCGTGCTTGCTTGTTAGAAACGGAATACAGATCTGTCTGAGATTTAAATTATATCTATATTTCAATAGCTGAGTAGAACTTGACAAAAATGTCATCAAGTAAAACTGGTCAAGAGAACTTCCTGTCACCTCCATATAGCAATTTTCTGAAAAACTTAAATCACAACAACAGCTCTAGCTAGCTTAACTCCAGTAATAGACATGCAAATCCAAACTTTCTTCCAGACGGAAGAAGCTCTCCATAAAGACCATCGACAGCTAATGGAACAAGTGGATCTGCTAGCAGAGGACCAGGTTTCAAAAATGCGTAATAAAATTATTTAAACGGTCGGAATGGGCAGCGTGGGGGGATTAACTCTAATGGAAATGGAAACGGAAACGGAAATGGAAATTAATAGCTATTTATATAGCAATAAAAATCTTTTCTATGATTTTTGGTTATCTATCGACGTTTGATTCATCCCATTACTCGAACTATAATCAGGAGTTAGTGATTCAACCCATGCTAAAGAGAATGATGGAGCAGATCAAAGTAGTCAAAGATTTTGCAAAAAGCTCCCAAGGACAAGAATACATTAAGAAACTTCATCAGAGATTTACAAAATCAAATGCTATTTTACTATTTATACGCTTTTAGACAACTCTCGTAAAGTAAACTTTAAGAAGCTGGGAAAGATGGCTCTGCCCAGCATAAGTTTGTAGCTTTATAAAAAGTAGTTAGCAAAATTATGAGTTTGAAGCTTAAAAAAATTATTTTAGCAGGAATCATGAACTTCCTGACGCCTATAAAGGGAGCATCATAACTCCTACGAGTAACAGTACTAACCATAATTTACTCCATTATAAGTAGATAGGATACAGCAACAAGATATCTCAGTTTATTAAAAGTCAAATTTTATGCACCTCTCTTATTCATTAAGAAATTTTATTTATTTAAGATGATAGATGATATCTAAAACAGAGTTAAAAATTACAATCCTTAAATTCCTTCAGGCTAGACTCATGACAAGGCTGTGCGTTAATTTATAATATTTTATTATTCAGCATATTATGAAGGCTTCTCTTCTTGCTAACTAAACTGATCAGAATAAAATTCTATCAGCAGCTAAGATAAACTATGGTCTCTTCATTTTAAGAACCCTTTTTTAAATGGTCTGAGTTTCAACGAGATATAGCTTAAATCATCTACAACTACCACTGCTCATTTTACAAGATAAAGTTTCGCAAACAATCCTCCTGCCAATAAAAATGAGCATTAAGGCAAGGCACAAGACTCTATGGCCACTTAGAGAGAAGTTTAGCTGCTTGAAAATTAGAAACAGTTTAGGATGAGACCCTAGAGTGCTTATAAAAGCCTAAATACTCTCCCTGAGAAGAATCATTAGAAGACTAATTCCAAGAAAGGGATTTAAGATTTCAACTCTAATGTACCCTAATTAGACTTTAAAATCAAAAGTGGACATGGCCAATCAAGGTTTCATGAGAATCTTTTAGTTTTATATATTATCTCTATGATTATGATGAGGGCAAAATTCACAATTACCCAAGTAAGATAACCCTGAATAGATCTCCTTTGGATGATAGCGAAGATGAATTTGAGAGATCAGCTCTTGAAAGGGAAGATAATAATGTCAACTATAAAAATTCTCCAAAAACTGAAAAATTAAGAGGAAGATAAGCAACTTAAAACCCGAAACAAACTCCTAGCTACAATAAGAATCATCACCAGTCATTTACTACAACTCATTGTAGAATATATTTCATTGTTAGAATATTATTCATGTTTATGGAGAGGCAGAGGGAAACCTGGATGGACTTAACATAAGCGGGGGTCAGTACAACCTAATAAATAGAAGCACTTCATCCTTCAACATTTTGCAAAGGTCAAGCACTTTTCAACATACTGAGGATAGCAGGAAAAACAGAGTCTAAATTTTTAAACTCCTGAATAATTATCTTATTTATTGTGAGTGATAATCTAGAGCAAGATTTAAACTTCAAGTGGGGAAACTAAAGTTATTAACTTCCAGTAGGCGAAAGAGGAAGGAGTTAATACATTTTCTCCATTAGACGGAGGAAGCTAAGAGTACTTGACAATTTAGAATATGGAGGACTTGATGACCAACTAGTATTCCAAACTCAATTCTTTCAGGAAAACTCTCACCTACAGCCAAAGAAATATCCCTACTACTAATTCACAAAAAATTTAACACTCATAAATATACCATATGCTTTTTATTTATCTAAATCTATGATATATCTAGAGAAAAAATAAATTGAGAGTATTTTCCTCAAAATATAAATACATGCAAAAATATAATAAAAAATTAAGAAGAATTTCATAAAAAGATTAAATGCTTTCTAATGAACTTGAATTTTAAAATTCTCAAAATAGGCCATTCAATTATTTTGCTTATAATTCTCAGACGCTTAATCAAAGACTTACTTAATTTTTTACACTAATATCAAATATAAATTATAAGACTTGAAACAGGAAGCAGCAACTAGATAGAATAGACAAATCACCAGTAGAGTCTCTAAAATTTTCAATCTCGCAGATAATCCCAGAGGGAACTCAGAAAGCAAAGAGCAGATGATGCCTAAAACAAAAAAGAGAAGAACCCCACCTCCAGATATCTCTATAGACTTGACTCAGAAGCCCAAAAACAACTATAGAGTTAGCAAAACTATCTTAATCAAGATGAGCGAAGAAGCTCCAATCTGGATACTAGAGTCAGCCAAGGGATCAGCACTGGCACGGGAACTCAAACTGCTTCTACCTACTTTAATAAGATAAATTCTTAAGAAGGAATTAAAGTCACTGAGAAGAGGCCATTCACTCCTGAGAAATGGGCTATTCAGAAGGCTATCATGATCAATTTTGCAGAGCCCAATATTCATCAGCTCATGAAATCGTGCCAACCCAGACAAAACCAAAATATGTTGGCACATTCTAAATTAATGATGTAATTGATTGAAAATAGAGAGAGGAAGGTATTTAAGGTAATGAGGAATGACAAGGCTTTGAATAGTGCAAAGTAGTAAAGTGTATAGATTTAACAGAGTAACCCCATTCACAATTTTCAAAGTAAACTGAAGTCAAAGATAAATTTTCATTATATTTTGAAAAAAGATGTCACAGAAGGAGCAGAGGCACTAATAAATGAGGCATTAGAGTCATTCTTAGTACACACCTGGATTATTTGACAAGCCTGAGGTAATCGTAAATGGAAAAGCCTAGAGTTAAATGCTTTAAAATGGGAGGATTCTACATGACAGAGAGGGGTTTGTTTAGTACCAAAATGAGATACAGATAACTAAGAATTCACCAACCGCCAAACGGCCAGATAGAATATTTTTGTTGTTGTTGTGATCGATCAATATCTGAGAACAAGAGCAAAACAAATATTATAGTTGGAATTTTAATTAAAATCGGTGATTGGTTAAAATAATAAATGGAGAGTTGCAAAATGGTGACAGTTGAAATCGTAGATTCAGCCCCAGATCTGCAGCTTGTTCGATAGCTTATTAAAAATTAATATGAGTTTCTTCTATAATTATCTTCGTAGCCCCTTTCTGCAGCGAGATATGATGATCGCACTTTACTAAATCCTCTATTTCAAATTCTACAAAGCTTGTGTCGCTTATAACTCTTGACTGAGTGCTCCCACAAAAAAGTTGCAAGGATAAAAAGTTCTTAGAATTTGATGCTTAATCGAATGGTGTATAATTATTTAATTTAGACCTACTTTACCTGCCGCTGATTTATTCCATTTTAATTTAATATCTAATTTAATTCTCTTTTTTATTAAATTCTCAGCTATATTAAACTTATCTAGAATAATATAATCTTATTCATTTAAAATTTAATAATATTTTAATAATGATGATTGGTTAATACAAAACAATTTAAAGATTTTTAAATTTTACCACCATAAATATTCTATTCCAAATGTTTGAAGATAACTCTTAATTTAAATTTATTTTGATTATAATTTTTTTAAATTAAAGAATTTAATTTCATTAAACGCAAATATTTTTTATCATCCATAATCGAATAAAAAATTAGAGATAGTCAAAATGTTTAATATTTCAAAAATTATAGCTCATAAATTTAAGATCTTGTGTACTATAATTAATTGAAGTGACTTTTTACCATTAAATAATTCAAACATAATAAATCACAGCAATATATAAATTTGATGGAGGCCTTTCCTTTTCATCCATTTTTTTCATGAAAATATGAAAAATATTATGAAGTCTGAAATTAGCCAAAAGGCATTAATTTTAGTTCTAATTCAATTTCAATGTGCTCTCCATGGTCATGTTGTTTTTTCCTCAAAAAATAAGATTTTGATTATTTAGAAACAAAATGACGAATAAATTGATTTTAAAGCGATTTGATAAAAACAGATTTTAATTTTCTTGAAAATATAATTATTAGGTTTCACAGTACTATATATCCATTAAAAAATTTATTTTAGAAAAGACAATTATAGAGATAAAATTTCTTAAGCAAATTTTAAGTTATTTGATAGTAAAGGCCATGATATTTTAATATGAAAAAAATTAAATTAAACAAGAATATATCCTATTTCGTAATTTATTATTTTCCTAAACAACAAAATTTTGAAATTAAATTATACAATAAGATATAATTTTTAGATAAGATTATTTCTATGTGGAACTAAAAAAGAAGAGTAATCAAAAACTGTGATTTAATGGTTTATAGTACTATGAATTGATTATGACAATAGATATCTTTAATTTAAACTTATGAATGTAGCCAGATTAAAGTCTAGTTAACTCCACAGTTAGAGCAGCTAGAAGACGCCTGCATAGGAATAAGTCCTCCTATATTAGCAAGAGTTATCGAATGTGCCCTTAATTACGCAAAAGATAATTTTTTAACAGTCTAAACTAAGAAAAGCTACAATAGGAACCTCTTGATAAAAAACTTAAATACTAGTATTGGCAATAAATAAAAAGATCTCTCTAAATCTATGCTACTACTTATACAGAAACTATTTCATTAAGACAAATGCTAATAAACTCAAGAAAAAGAAATTAAATTTAAGTTATAATAAAAATAATATCAATTTCTTATATTTATAGAAAACTCGAATAAAACAATTCATCCAAATTAGAACCATCATCAAAGTTCAAAATATTTGATAGAAGTGAATCATTTTACATAATCTGGACAACCTTAAAGTAATCACCTATTTCTGAAAGACTCGCAAAAATAGATTCAGCAGTGTATATCAGCTCACCGTAAATTTAAACTACAAGTCTAAGATCCTCCAGCATTTTAGATTTTTTAATCTTTTCTAGAAGGTTCATAAATTAGGAAAGACATTCATAAATTAGATTAATTATTTAGAATCAATTTATCTTAAAATTTTATGATTCTACGATTTTAAGGATAACATACATTTATATTTAAGGCAATAAAATATTCAATGTATAGCTGAGAATTTAATGAAAAAGAGAATTGAATTATATATTAAATTAAAATGGAATTAATCAGTTGCAGTTGAAGTGTGTCCAATTTAAATAATTATTACACCATTGATTCAGCATCAAATTCTAAGTTCTTTTTATCCTTGCAAACTTTTTTGTGGGAACGCTCAGTAAAGAGTTATAAGAGACACAATTTTTAATATAGATGATGAAGAGGAATAAGAAAGACGCGTGAGTCATATCCGCTCCTAAGAGGTGTTGTGAAGATGATTAAATAAAAAAAACTCATATTAATTTTCGATATGCTATTGAATAAGCTACAGGACAGGGTGTGAATCTGCGCTTTCAACTCTCACCATTTTGCAGCTTTCCATTTATTATTTAAATCAATCATCGATTTTAATTAAAATTCTTACAATAATCAGTGAGATAAGATAACCTTACATAAGGAAAAATTGATTTTTTTAAAAAAATATTATTTATCCTCTCATGCCCGATTTTTCCCAACTGTCTAGAAAACCTGTTTTTACTGTAAGTAGCCACCTTTTTACTTGTTATACTGAACTATATAGAAAAAGCTTAAATTCAATCTATAGTTGGCTTATTGATTGAGTACCTTGCCTTTTATTATGGGAATTAATAAATCTGTAAAAATTCCTTTTATAAAAATGTTTTTATCAATACTTCGCAGACAAGGAGCGTTACAGTACAAAAATTAGCATAGAAGACGACAGGTTCGTTCGTATTCGCCTAGGCTTTACAAAAGGAAACTGAGAGAAAAAAAATTATAATCAGAGCTGAACGGATAAATATAGCTATAGTTTTATAAAATGAGTCTAGTAAATTATTTAAATGGTTTAAAAATAATCGAATAATGGGACATCTTGAAATTATTTGCTTGAATAATTTAGATTTAATATACTAAAATTTAATAAATTTCTTAATTAGAGCCGCCAACCACTCTTTTTCATTTAATTTTAATAATTTTATTTAAATTAATTGGAATGTAGGAATTTTAACTCTAGTGCTTGCCCACTTGAAATGAAATATCCCTAAAAAACACTTAATATATCGCAAACTTACATAGGATGGTATATCGTGATTCTTAACTAGTATGATAAGTGCTGGTTTTGAAAAATGATTATTAATTTACATTCCTCAAATTTTACTTTACTTTACTTTAAATTAATTCGAAAATATTTTTAATTTAAAACTGTAGCTATTTTCAGTTCTAGACTAATTAAGTATAAATTCTCAAAAATGAATTTACTTATAATACTTGGATGTGACTTTTATTTATGGGACTTAGCAACTAATTTTCGCTCAAGATATAAAAATTTATTTGAGTCAAACAATTTTATTGACTTCTCCAAATCTTTTTTCATACTCTTAAAATTTCTCAAAGATGATCTATAAAATATTATCATTTGATTCGTGTTCAACAGGAAAACGGTAATGCCCCTTATTCTCATGTTTTAAAAAATTTCAATGGATGCTTTATTCTTCTTTGTTACATTTAGAAGGGTCTAGAACTTTTAGTATTTAAAAATAATTTTAAATATAGAGTGCTAACAATAAAAAATTAAATTCACCATCAATTAGTAAGAAAAATTATATATTCAAGAAGAATTAGACTGTATATTCTACATACCAAGTTAAAAAAGTTATTTAAATTTGAAAGATCGATTAATTGAAGAAGAAATATAAAATTTTATTATTTATTAGCCGTGCCTGATTTTTTGCACTCTGTGATTTAGGTACCATATTTAGGTTAAACCTGATAAACTCATATCTAAAATATTAAATTTAGAAAATTATCTCTTAAAATCTTAAGTACAATTTTTATTGGCAATTATTATTTTCGGGATAAATTGAAACAATAGTTTAATATAGATTAAAATTTAAAATTTAAATTAATTCTTATTCATTCAGATGAGTCTTCAAATAAATTTAATTTTTAAGGTTTTATAAATTCTTAATGCAAAATTATTAATTTAATTTTTAAGCATTCATTATCGAACTTTTCTAGAGCCCCAAGGTAATCTGACCTTTGATGCAAGAGATCACTTTCTTCTTATTTCATTATAAAAATAAACGATAATTTTACTCTTCTTTGGTAAGTGGTAGTTTATTATTGCTAAAAAATAAAAGGTTAAGATTTATAGTAGAATTTAAATAATAATTTATTTCAAATTTAATTAATCCATTTGATTAAAACTATCAAAGAAATATTATTTATATATATTTTGAATTTGTTTCATTTGATTTTAAATGATAATATTTCACAGAAGAAACCTTTTTTAATTTGTAAAACTGAGATTTTAAAATAAATATATGGTAGTTAAATTGATTAAATGATTGAATTAATTGTAAAGAGTACTAGACTTTTATTTAGATTTAATAAATTTATGAGAGAGTCCTGCTTTTATATAAATAATTGCTCATAAAATTAGAGTCAAGAATTTTTAAGAAAATCATAGTTAAGGAATATAGAGGGAAAAGTTGGCACCTTATTATCAAAGTTGTAGCTTCCGTGTACTTGCACAAAATCTTTAAAAGACAAAATTAAGAAATTATTGCTTCAGTATCCGTTGCGTTTTTGCTCGAGTGCTATCACCAATATATCTTATATGAATGACCAATCTTATCTTGAAATCAATTCAGACTAAAGTTAATGAAAAGCTTTGTAAAAGAAGGTCAATCAAGAAAAAGAAATTGGAATTTATTAATCTTTCTCTCTAATTTTTAAATATTTTCATTTAAATTCTAAACTATACTAATTAGTTTATTTAAGGCAGCAAACTAATATAATTCACAACCACTCTATTATTTATCTTGAAAAATAAAAGATCCAATAACTCCACAATTATAAAATTATTTATATTTATTGTTTTGTCTTTTCAATTTAATAATTTTATATGTACCAATATTCCCTTTCAATATTAGCTCCCAGCTCATCAAATCAGAGCAATTCATCCATCTTCTTAACTGAAGAGACTTTATTATGAAATTTTTTTAAAGAAAATCGAAGCTCTTTTAATGATATTTAACTTATAAAGTTTTCTAGTTAAAGAAACTTAAATTTATTATTTTAAATAAAATTAACTAATCATAAATTTTATGATGAAATTATAAAATATTATCTAAAAATGCTTTATGAAATTATATTTCCCTAATATTTAATCTTGCTTCTAGGTCTTCTTTAAGAATTTAATCAGATGCACTTATGATATCCAATTCTTACTCTCTTACTAGTTACTGATGTAATTATACTTCATGTTCACTAAGAGGAATCTTTACTTTGAAATCTAAGATTTTTATTTTTTCAAGAACCTTCTCAAGTTCGGTGAAATAAGGATCTCTTTATTACTTTAGTTTATCCATATCT
>JAJKFJ010013105.1:0-11823 GCA_027382625.1 Tetmemena sp. SeJ-2015 | reverse complement strand
TCGCACTCGTGTTTTCGCACTCGTGTTTTCGATGAATAATATTGATTGATATATTAAAGATGATATTAATAAGAGACTTGTACTCACATAATTTTTGACATTTAATTCCAATATCATAATATTATTAAAAATAGCTTTGGGGAACCCATGAAACTATTTCAAACATTTAGATAAAGAAAACAAAAATAGAGATGTCCGTATATAGGATGAATAAGAATGAAGAATGGGAGATATTTAATATAAATTAATTCATAGAAGTTGATTAAAGACTTTATGTTCATTAGATTAACGTATAGATCAGTCATTTTTTTTACTTAAGTTCGAATTATTCAGGAAAAATCTTTTTTTTTATTTCTATCTAGCCAACAATTCAATCAGTAGCAGCAATAACAATAGCAGTAACAGAAATAGCCATAGGAGAAACATTTACAGAAATTTAAGAAGAAGATGAAGATGAAAATTTATTTGCTGAACAATAGTTTGAAAAGAAGGAAAGATTGAAAGTTCAGAAATTGTAAAATTCAAGCCTGAAAAAGTAAAACTCAAAAGACAGCAAAGGGATATTAATTTAGAGATCGTCATGGGTTAACACTTAGCATGAAGGACCGGTCACACTAGTTATGAGCGTGTTTTAGTGGGTTATATAACCTGGCGGGGTCATTAATTCCACTAATTTATAGATGCTTTTAATTTATTCCCAAATACTTAAACAGTTATATCTCTTTTTTTAATTTCTCTAATCCGTTCATATTCTACTTATAATAATTTGAACTAACACTTGGAGAAGTTAAATTTTCAGTTTATTTATTGATCTTAATCTGAAAGCCTTATTCTTTTGAGTTTATTATCTTGAAAAATGAGAATGATCTGATTAAAAATGAATGATACTTATTATCAAGTAAAGATAAGAATTCATAATTGAAGATGACTGTTCATTTTGAAAAATAAGTTTATCTTTCACCTAATTTTAAGTCTAATGATTATGCATAAAATTGATTACAATTGAATAAAATAAATAAATTATTTTTTTTATCTAAAATAAGACATCTTTTTATTTTTATAAAATATATTTTCGTCAATTATACGATTAGAATTGATGAAAATTTGATTCGAAAATAATGTCAAAATTCAAAAAATTATTCTTGTAAAACCTTATTTTAGTTTATATTAAATTTTAAAGTTTTTATATTTTATAATGTTAATTTTAATCGTTTATTGTACTTGAGTGTGCATTAAGAGCATCTTAGTAGGTCAGTCAAGCCTTTAAATATCTTTTATAAAACTGACACAGTCTCAACCATTTTCTATTCTTGCCTATTTAGTATAAGATCAAGATAACTTAATTATGTTAAATATAAAGATTCTCTTTATTTTCATTTTTAGCTCTACAAATATTTCATATTTATGCAAATAATAATTTTCATACTCTTTAAATTATATTAAATTTCTTGAAAAAATAAAATATATATTTCTAATATTTTATTAAAAACATAATTTCTGATTAAATGTTTTAAATTAGAGAGCTTTCTTGCTCTATATTTTACGTCTTTCTGTAATTTAGGAGTAAAACCTGAGTTGACTGACTCTAAAATTTGCACAATGGTTAAAGAAGGTTGCTCAGGTATCTACCCTTTAAAAAGAAGCACAATCCGTTCACCCAATGATTTTTAAAATTTGTCAGTTTGCTTCTGTAAAGCCTAGACGAAAGAGGCCGAACCTCTAATAAACTATGCTAAAAGTTTGTAATACTTCTTGTTAGCCAATCATTTCTAAATATATTTAAATGGCATTTTACTTATTTATTAATTCTTGCAATTAAAGGGGTCTTTCTCCCATCAACATGCCCATTTTAAATAGATTTAAGTTACCTCTATAAAGTTATGTAATAGATTAAAATAAGTGGATACTTAAAGTCATACCTGGCTTTCTAACTACTAGTGAAAAATCGGAGCCGAACATAAAGTTTAGTCCTCTAAAGAGTGAAAAATCATTTCAATATAAGAAAATACTTTTTAAATAAATTATTCATTCATTTTAAAATAATTATTTTTACCATTTATATTTTTAAATTACTAAATCGCCATTTTTCAAATTAAACTAAAATACATTATTTGAAATTTTCTATATAGAGAGAAAATATTTAGACCTTGAAATTTTAAATTATATTATTTCTTATACTCCTTTTAAAGATAAAAGCTTTGAAGAATATTTATGATTTAAAATTTTTAATTTTAGAATGGAAATTGTTTAAAATAAAGTTATAGACAAATATTTCTCTTCTATTTTTGTATGAATTATTAAATAAAAAACAATATAAATCTATTATAGAAAGTAAGAACATTAAATCTTTATTTTTATTATAATATCTTCATTATTCTAAGTATTTTTATATATTTAAAAATTAAATATATTTTAATTTACATCCTCATCATGCTTAGAATATCTAGAATTTATTTTTATAATTAAAAGTAGAAATTGAACTTGGAAATGGGTTGAAAATCAAAAATTTACTCTTTTTTTCGGTCGGGAAAGTCTTAATCGGAAAGTAATTTTAAAAAAATTACATCAACTTAATTCCAATTTTCTCTAAAATCTTATGTTATCATTTAAAATAATTAAAATAATAACAATTAATTTTAATATTTAATTTAAAAATAAAGTAAAATTTGAATTTAGGAGATAATATTCGTATAAATTTTCGTAATTAATATTTCTAAACTTATAAGTTTGAGAAGCTTAAAAACTGTTAATTATTTGGGGACAAAATTTAAATTGAGAGTTTTATTGTAATGACCATCTTTCTAGTTCTTTAAAGTATCTATTTTGATACTTCTCCTGAGAATAGATTGATAATGTAAACTAAGTTTTAAACTTTCTCTAAATTCAAATAAGCATGATAGCAATTGAGTAAAAACTAAAAGGGTTTAGTGAAATTTAAAAGCTAGATAAATTTAATTTATAATCTGTCGTTAAGGTTATTCTATCCTCTTTTAATTCTTAATTCTTGCACTTAGGAATTAGTTTCGTATCTTGCAAAATATTATAGTTGTGAAGAGAGATTAGAAATTTAAATTAAATGCTAAAAATATTTTTATTTATCTCAAAATTTTAGTTTTAAAATAGCTTTTCTAAAAGGAATTAATTATATTTAAGATCATATTGGAGTTTTAATTTTAAAATCATTCAAAGAATATTTAAAACTAGTGTTTAAATTTAATAAATCTTAATTCCAATTTTACATTATTTCTCGATAACAAAATTAGTATATCCATTTTACGAAGTCAAATACCATTTTTTATTCCCAAGTATTAAAATACCATTCTGAAATCTTAATTCGTGCAAAAATAATTTCAGATGAATATAATAAGATAGTGTAGGGAATACCTAATCAAGATAGACTCAAAATGCTCTAAATATATTTAATGTGTGACAGTCATAAAACCATTTGCAAATAAATTTAATGATGAAGAGCTCTCACACCCGATCAGAGTCGAGATTATGAAGAATCTCCGTCATGGGTTAACAAGTAGCATGAGAGACCGGTCACACTATTATGAGCGTGTTTAGTTAGTGATATAAAAGCCTATCACACACACACACCCTATCGGGGTGCTTAATTCTGCTGATTCTATTCTATGAAGAATCTCACCTTGGTCTGTGTTCAGTTTTTGTCTGCACTTTGAGTTTTTGACTATTTATGGTGAAGTTTGACTTCTGATAAATGTTGTATTTGGTGATGTTCTTCTTTTAAATCATAATAAAGATCATATTTGAATGTTGTTTAAAATAAAGTAAGTTAAATCAATTAACTAATATGGATAGAGTGATAGAAAAATAAGATAAAACCCCATTATTAATATTCTTAGTGAATATGGGTTTTAACGATTAAAGATATTTAATTTTCCGATACCGATTATTATCAAGTTGTGTTTAATGCAATGTTTAGTGATAAATTAAAACTCTAATTTTAAATTGGATATTGAAATAGAGATTAATGATTTACCATCAAGTTAACATTATAGTTTATAATTTAATTATTTTTACTAATCATATATTTTAATTATTCGAAATTTATATTTAAACTAATTAAAAATTGAATTTGATAATATTATCTGCGAGAATTTAAATGGTAAGCTAAATGAAATACTACCACTGCTAATTGCTCGAAGATGTGAACTTACTTAATTTAAACTTAATTATTTTCGATATTATTAAAAGAATGACTGCTGATGACGCTAGCCTCCCCGATTTTCAAAAAATCGCACTTAGCTCAAGCAAGCATTGGAGGTCGATTCAGCCGGTTTGACCACGGTGGCTCCAGTCTACCAGAAACTCACCCTCCCCCATCACATCCTCAAAGTTACCAGCAACTGGCCCTCTCAGAGACTTTGTGTGAGGTCTCAAGGACTTGTCGGGCGAGCTAAAGATGGCGGATCCTGGAGCTGAAGCCCCATCGCTTGCAACATGAAAGATAGTGGCGGGGGTGGGTGAGTGTCTGGTAGGCTGGAGCCACCGTGTCCAAACCGACTGAGTTGACCTCCCATGTTTGCTTGGGCAAAGTGCGGTTTTTGAAGATTGGGGAGGTCGGCGTCATCGGCAGACATTCTTTTAATAATATCATACGTAATTAAGTTTTAATTAAGTGAGTATACATCTTTAGCAGTTGTATTTCATTTAGCTACTCATTTAAATTCTCGTATATACTTAGAAATAAAATAAATATGAATAAAACGGAAAAGGTCATGATTTCTATTTACAAGTAGATTCACAAATGAAAGTTCAAGTTTGAATAGTTACAGAGTAAGCGGAATGTATTTATAAATCAGATTAGGGCTTCATAGTAGTTAGTATCTTATTAACACGATTAATTTTGCTAAATTTATTTTTGTATTCTCATTTAGAATACCTTTCTGATTTACTAAAACATGAATGATTTATACCATTGATGGTTTAATGATTGGCTATTTTCATAGTTTTAATAATCATAGCTTGACAATATTACTAAAATAGTAAATTATATTGCCAAGGAGATCTTAATAAAAGTCTTCGTTAATTTTCCGTTTAGTTATTGAAGTCATCAAAATAATAATAAAATTAAATCTAAAAATCTAACTCTAATTATGTGAATTATATTACTGTAATTTATTATAGGTCAGAATTTAATGGAAAAAAGAAGGTATAAGCAAGTAAAATAAATGGGAAGCAATAACAGTTTAGTAATCGGGCTTCAAGTCTCTATTAATAATGTCCTTCTAGTGCAAGGCTTTTACTTAACGTTTAAATATTAAATTAATTTAAAGAGGGATTATAATTATAATGTGTATATGATTACATGATCGAGGATTGGCAAAACCTAATCAAGATAGAGTTCTTAAAAAAAGTGATATATATTAAATTAGAGATAGTTTTAATTGATTATGTATTTTAAATTAATGAGGGAGCGAGCTCCTACCAGTTTAGTGCAAGATAGTCATCGAATGCCGCCTTAGTCTAACTTTTAGTTTTTTTGTCCGCGTTCAAGAGAGTGGGTAGTTGTGGGTGAAAGTAGACTCCTTCTTGATGTTGTTGTCAGTGCGGTATTTCCTTGCGTATGATGTTAATCTCTTGCAAATGCTGTTCAAAAGTACGCAAATCCAAGCATACTTTTGTAACACTTTGAGCTTGCCAGTGAAGATGAGTCTCTGTTGATCGGGAGGGAAGCCTTACTTATCCTAGGCACTTGCCTCTTCAGAGGCCACTTTAAAGTTGGGTTTTAAGTTGTTGATGTTGCTGTAGTTGTTGATGATGTTGTAGTAGATGTAGTTGTTGAGGTAGACATTTAAATTAAATTAACTATATATATAAAGCGTAATATAATACGAATCACTGAACAAGGACTCAAACGCAATGTATTTCTAAGTTAAACCAATCCACGATCATGTAATCATATTCACCCTATATATTACTATCATCAGTATTGACTCTTGTCTTGAGATTGATTCACGAATTCATCTGACATCAAAAGCGAGTAAGAACGAATATCGTAGATCCCGTTTATCATCAGATCAAAGAAAAAGTTTAATGTAATCATTCTTTATCAGATAGTAGGCGTCCTTTTAATTTTGAGTAGGGTATTGAGGGGGGCTCCTCAATCTGAACACTCTGAACTCATTAGTGAAGGCAGTCGGATCCATTTACAAAAATTAAGCCATGGTGATAAACTTCTGAGTTTTCGAGAGATAGGTTTAGAGAACAATCCCATAAGTTTGGTTATAGGTCTTGATTGCTTTTAAAGTAATTTAAACTTACTAATCCATCAACTCCTGAATTCTTATATTTGGCTTGAGCATAATAAGAATAATAATATTAGTATAAGTATTAGCATGGTGTCTTTTAGCTCCTGCGTTTGGTAGTTCTTCTCTGTAATTACATCTTTCAAGTTCTTCTGGAGATATATCTTAATATTATTTATTATAGAATGTTGAAGTAAGAATCTACCTAATCTTGAAGGTAGGGGATGGTGAGTATCTTTGAGGTGTCGTTGATCTTTGAAGTGGATACCATCATTCGGTAGCAGAGTCTAAGCTTGTTCAAATTGTCACTTATAGAGATGGAGTTGGTCACTATCTAAGAGTCCTCTGAGAAAGCATTATTCTAGATCTGATTTACTGCCAACACTGAGAATGAAGTGCTGATTAGTATTAGGAAGAAGAGAACTATGGCCTTGTTTAGATTTTGTAAAGATTTGGGTACCTGCTTTTCATCCACCATTTACTTTTGAAGCAGGATGCCGCTGGTGCTAGAACTTGAAGCTGAGGCTGACTGAGAGGCAGATATTTCATTGAGGTACTCCTCCAGTTGATAGTCAAGTCTCCCTTCTTCAATATTTTACAATAAAACTAGAAAGATCAACTACTCCGATTAAGTTTTGATCTTGAACCTGATCATCTACACTTTCATACATGATGCTCTTGTATTCATTAGTTTTTCTGTCCTTGAGGTCGAATTGAGGCACCAAGATATACTCCTGCACGTTTAAAGAGTTTGGGAGGTGATAAGTGTTCCTGAAAATTATGATTGGAAGTAGTCTGGAGGAAGAGAGGCTGTTTCGTAGTTGCGAGGTCTAGATCTTTTCAAACATGTTCGTCTGCTTTCCCTCATCGAATTAAAGTTAAATTTATATTCCTTGTCAGTAATCTAATTGGCAGAGGGTACTATGTCATCTATGAATACCCTAGAGTCTGTAAATGAGAAGAACTGCTGATCCAAGAATCCATATAAGTATCGAACTATTTTTAAGAAAGCAGTAATGAAGTTATTTGAAGCCTTGAAAACTATTCCTGTGTCATCTGTGAGAATACAGAACACACTTTGCAGATTGTAGTTAACTAGCTCAGAGTGAACCTCGATATCAATTGTATATATATATATAGTATAATAATATTAGACTGGAAGCTGCTGATCATGACTAAGTCGTTGTCTTTGCACACTTTGAACTGCACCTGTAAGTTTCCAATCTAAATTGATTGATCTTTACGCACCATCCACACTCTCTTGAAAAGCTTCTGCATCAATTGCAAACTTAATCTATCAAACATTATCTTTATTGCTGTTGATGAAACGTCTTGAGGAAGCTGTCTAGCATTTGGTCGTGGACAGTTTGAAGACTGGATGGGATATTCAAATAATTTAAAGAGTAATAGATCAGCATGCTCATCGATTGCCCCTATATTTTGTACTTTTTGTAGCCAAACTGTCTGCAGAAAGCGTCATTCACATAGAGGATCTTAGGAGACTAGGAAGCTTGATATTGAGTTATGATGAAGGGGTACTTCTCCACGTCCGATATGTAATGCGCCTACTTTGATATCTGTAATTTAAAGATAATTTTTGTCTAATGTTGCCCAGAAGATTTTAGAAAATATTGAAAGAAGCAAGACTCGTTTAAAAGCATTTCGCTTTATATTTACTTAATAAATACTTGCCTCTACATCAAAGTTCATGACCCTCTCTAGGAATTTAACATGGATAGCTACTGCCTCCTCATAGTCAGGCTTTCCAATAATTAGATAATCAAAGGCCTGCTTTGTTTCTAAATTAACTGATATAATATTTCAAGATACTCCTCAACTATCTTTACTCCGATATCCATCACGCTCTTCACTGAGTAGTCGGGCTTCAAGAGCGAGGACCAAAATTATTCCAGCTGGAGTGAGGTGTCGTAGATGGATTTCTTGTAGGAGGCGAACATCCTGTCGAGTGAGAGTATCTTGTCTATATTAAATATTTATTACATTCACGTAATCCTTCTCGCTCTTCCTCGTTATATTCTCAAATATAAATTTATAACTAATTTTAAAATTAGATTCTCGCACTTGTCCTATATGAGTGCTTTGAGGTACTAGAACGTGATGTGATTCTAATTTTTATTATGCTTTTTGGCCACGTCAAGTAACTGATACATCCCTTGGTAGATGTCTTGCAATTTATTTTGTGCTTTAAATGTGGTCGTACTTGGCGATCTTGACATAGATTTCAAAGAACTTGAGAATTAGTGAGTGGTCACCACTCTTCTGCAATTTTTTGAAGTAAATCAACATCAAAATATAGCTCCTCATCTCCGCCCTATTCAGATTCTTCCTACTCGAATCAAGCTAAAATAATTAAAAGATCATTTATTTTGAGGAGCTAGCTTTCAATGTAGTTGTTTTTTCCCATCACTAAGTGGTTATTTTCCTGAAATCTGAGACTCTTCTTAAGTTTCTCCTCCATTTTCTTTTGCACAGATCTCTAAAATTAAGTAAAACTTACATTTTATTATATGCTATCTCTAGCAGAAGCACTCCTGGTTTTCGCAATTTAAAGTGTGGAACTGGAATAGCTCGCCTAACACCATCTTACTCCTCTAGTCTGAATTCCCGAAACAAATAAGTTGATACAGTTTCAGCAAAGATAAATAACATTTATAATATATCATAATATATAATTAAAAGTCTGTTATGACTGCATGGTATTCTTAGTTTCATTTATGTCTGTTACCTCATACAGGTTTAAATTTTTATAATAAAGAATCATTTATATTTTCCTTAGGTTCTGGGATTTATGGAGAATGGCGGCTGAACTCATAAGAAAGACAGAAAAAGCAAGCAAAATGGTGAAGGAGAAGTCAGAATAGCTTATGAGGATATCAGTTACGAACCCGAAGAAGCTGAAATTCCAAGTAGCCAGACACTTAAGCTCATATTATAACCGTATTCTCAAATATTTATTAAGCAGAGCGGCGAAATCGGAGGTACGGTTGAAGTACACACTATTTATTTTTGCTATTCCTAGTTACTATAACTAAGGTGAGCGAGGTGAGGAAGAATGTTGGGATCTAAATGACGTAGAAGGGGAGACTCTTTAAGATGGTATCCTCAAAAGTAATATCATTGCTAAAAATAATTAAAGTAAGGATGAGAACGGTGACGAAAAGATTGAGCCTTGTGAGAATATAGTGGTGAGTCTTTGTGCCAGCCCATGGTGCATTCGGCTCTGGCAAAATCTTTTGCTAGTACTTGAACTGGATGTAAATGATGAGGATATTTATTGCGAGTCCAAAGAAGTTTGTCAGCAGTCTTGCTATTGTTATTTAAAATAGTGCTTGCATTTATTTCGCATTTATTTCAGAGGAGCAGACTTCGTGCTGTGAGAAGCAGCGAAAGGCCAAAACCTGCATCCCAAAAAATATTGTGGACATGTACCTGCCCATCACCAGCAGCAAAATTGAAAAAGTTTGAACATATTTGTCCTTGACCTCCGAAAGCAAGTAGCTCTGACTTGAGTCTTCTCTGTAGTGAGAATCTTTAAATAAATTTAAGAGCTTGTCTTTTATTATTGAGAGGAATAGAAGTAGGTAAAATAATTTTGGGTGGCTACAAAGCAGGCTAGGAAGAAGGCAAGCAAGCCATTTATTATATCTGTAACTATGTCGAAGGTGTGCAGCTTAGCGAAGAAAGTCAAATAGAGATTCAAGTTGAACTCCATCTCACAATTAAATGCTAAAATAATATTAAATCTCTCCTGTGTCGTTGAAAGGGGCAAAGTGAAGTAAATCATTAAGTAAAAAAGAGAAATTAATAGATTAATAAAATAACTATTGCAAAAATAGAGAAATTGCCAAGAGTAAGTTAATAACAATAATAGAATCAATTTAAATAGTCATAGCCAGTATTCCCTCCATTATTGATGTTATTCATTTTGAACTAGAAAATCAATTAGTCTAAAATTCTGAGCCATCGTTCATGCCAAATATAATAAATTTACTTAGAATTAAATTAAAATAATTCAAATTAAATTCATAAATATTAAATTGATGAAATAGTTCTTCCTCACTTACTTTTGACTTAGTGGTGAGCCGTAGAAAATTTTATTCTATTTATCAATGATTAAATTTTAAATAATCTCTAGTTTATCTTGTCTATGGGTAGCATGAGTAGAACAATTAAGTCAATAAGGAAAAGCATTGCAAACACCTTTTCAGAAAGGGAGCTATTGACATTGATCACGAAGTTGAAGTATTTGAATTTCTTAGAAAGACTTTTTAGCATTTTCAGAGCTTCTTTTATAATTTCAAATCAATCCCAATCTCCTATAAATCCTCTCTTGTTGAAGTATAATCAATTTAAGACTAGATAAAATTTATTTTATCCAAAATAAGGAACTTATTTTTTACTTATAATTTAATGAATTGATCTTGAGATTTATAGAAATCACTCTATCATGCTTTATATAAATAAAGGTCTCTGACTAACTAATCCAAATTATAAAATTACACAATGGATTTATATCTCTCAATATTTAAAGAGATTAGAGGGAGAGATTATAATCAATTAATTTAAACAAAGCTATAGCTTTCGCCATCTTGAGAATGAACAACTTTTTCAACTCTGAACCCAGGAATACTCAAACCTTCCCTAGAGCTAATTCACTCTACCCCTAAGAGAATGGCATGCCTCAGCACAGTGAACAAAGAAATGCAGCAGCCACAGCTTCCATCTACAGTGCACAACCTGCCTAATCTCCGGAGGAATTCAAATCGGACAGCAGCTAGACAATCACTGAGATTTTCTCAAGTCAGCCTTCACTCGAGGACAAGCCTATCAATCCTCAAGGCTACCACTACAATCAAGCACCTGCAAACCTCATGAACTTCGACACAAGCAGAGCTCCTTCTTCTTTCAGACCTCAGCACCTTCAGTTTTCAAATTATGAGTAGCTGATGGAGACTTAGAAGGGCCAATATCCCCAGAGTCAGCAAATGTAATCTTGGTAAGATGATCGATCTCTTGGAGATTACAGAAGTAAATAAACTTCCTACCATGCACCACCCAACATGACCTTCATTATGTATTGATTGTTTATTTCTAGAATCCAGATGATATATTCCTCTCTCAGTTCAATCAAAGCAACATGTAAACCATGTTCGGGCGTGGGGGATTCAGCATGGACCATCTAAGGATTTATTTTTATCATAATCATAATCATAATTAAGGGAATTAAAGGGCCCCCGGCATAAATAAGATAGGCCGTGACGTCAATGATATTGCTGTGACGCACTTATCTGACGCACACAAACCTACCAGCCGAATAGGGATATTAAACACACCCCCGCCACCTCACACTCTGAGCAGAAGCCCCCGGCTTCTGCAAACCATCCAAAAGAACCTAAAAGGAGAAAAAAAAATCCGGTAGCTTCGGACCGGGAACAAGTCGCTGCTCCGTAGCGTCTGGCTTCGCTGTCCAACTGCATGACTGAGTGTTTGCCCATAGATCTCGTCCCTCCACGCCTAACAGGATTAGGAG
>JAJKFJ010013104.1:0-11823 GCA_027382625.1 Tetmemena sp. SeJ-2015 | reverse complement strand
AACTTCATTCTTGAAGTAACTTCCTAAGCTGCTTTTGAAAGCATCAACACTTTTGTGTTTGGATATGTGGACCCAACTGATGGTGAATCACTCATTCCTCTTTTCCAAAAAAGCATCAACAATAAAAAAATTATAACAAATATCTTAGAGCTTAGCTACCAAGTCCTAATACTGCCTCTAATGCTTTAACATGCTATGTTACAGGTAAGATAATCATAAACGCGCATTAACCCTTCTATAGTTATGGCTCCAAACGGAGTTGGAAAAACTTATTTCTAGAGTGTCCAAGTGACAGCATCAGCATTGACAGTGTCATAATTTAATACTCTCGTTCAGAATGCAGTTATGGATGATTTGATAGAAAGCATGCAGTTAAAGAATAAGTTACAGTCTCTAAGTTCGTCACTAGCAGTCTCCGAGAAATCGGCAGCTATCAAGAAGATTCAAAAACATAAAATTATATTTACTGATTCTGTGGGGACTTTAAAATGAGACGACTCCATTATCAGATTACTACATTCAAACTTCTACTATGAATTTATAAATAATCTACGGCCTCTCTTTTGGAATACATTTCGACATTGAGCGACTCCTTGCTGGCGGATAGTACTCTCATAACTACCGCATCTGCAATTTTCACACAAATTACCACTAGTGAAAATACCCTTATCAGTTCTGGATAATATAGATAATTTACTCGTGCAGCGACAATCAGTCTATTTAATTTTGCGAACAATGTATTCTCGTTAGATTTTTCAAATCTGATCGGAGCTTGTAAGTTTTAGTTTAGTCCTTTATATACACTTTGTGTGAAGTTTATTCCTTAATTTCTTGATGTAGCACAACAGAAAACCATGAAGATATATGCTTAATATAGATTGCTTATATTTTAGACAAGTCTTATGTAGGGACTTAAGAACATACTAAAGGGTTCCCTTTCCAACTAAATCCTGGGAGATGTTGGGGGTTTTTCTTATCAGGGTTAAAACATTTATGCGAAGGCTGTCAAATGTAATCTTTAAATTCCTTATTAACTTTGTAGTTGATCAACTTGAAACCTCCTACTTAATATGAAGTTTTTTTTTATATATACACCATTAATGCATACCTCCCCAAATCACTTAATGGAGCGTTAAGTTAGAACTATGCAAACATTACTTATTTTCTTTACCCTACCTGCAGCAGGATCAAGTTCAAACCCTTGCACTGGCTTAGAAGCATGCCAGGTTTCAGTGATCATCCTTGATCAACCAGTGAATACCTTCATTTCTAACTCTAAAGAAGCAACTCTCAAAAGTATGATAGTTGATCTCAGCATCCAGTCAACAGAGATTGCATCAACTAATTCAAGCTATGTCACTATTCGCTTTAATTTTGATTCAAGACTTAACTGTGAAAAGCTTAACGCTGCCTATTAAGATAACCATCCCCTTGACCGCAGCTCTAGATACTACCGACGCTAATAGAACTTTAGGTTGTGGATATATTGATGAGAACGATTAAATCTTCAAAAACGATGGCATTACTATAAGTACTATCAGCACGACTTTAGTAACTTGCAAGGCTAATCATCTCACAGCCATAGGTGTCGAGGAGTACACTTTTTAATCTATTTGTTAGTTGATAAAATTTACTAGCGAAGCCACTAGTGATAGCGGCTCTGATGATTCACCGATCGACACTCCCTCTGATGACTCAGACTCAGATACAAAGACTACGAGCATGATGAGTTCATGGGCTATTTACGTTTCAATTGTCATGTTAGTTGCGATGGCTGCTGCCATGCTATGGGCCTACAGGAAAGATAAGAGAGACGAGGTCAACTTCTCATCTATAATTTAATTCATAGGGCATAGTAAGGAGTGATAAAGACAAACTCTACCTTGGAGTTTTCTTAGAACCAATAGTCACAGTCAAAGACGGCAATAGTCGTAAGGAAACCAACAAAATGATTACAACCATCCCTCAAATGGATGATAAGAAGAAAAAGTAACAAACAGGCATGCCTACTCAATATGAGTAACTTGACAATCTCAACGATACAATTAGGGCACCAGCGCCATAAGTAGACCAGTCTCCTATGGTCTTACCTCCTCAGGAGGATATCGGCTGGGGTTAAAACTTAATTTTAACATTTAGCCTCCCTTAGATCCCTATAACTAAGTCATGCAACCTCCACCTCTCTCACCAATGGGAGCTAACCCTGACTTTGGAGCAGATATGACTGGCATGAGCAAGAAGTCCAAGAAAGTCATGAAAAAGAAGAAGAAAAAGAAGAAGGGCATTTCAGATAACGTTTCAAACAATAACCCAGATGAGTTTGATCAAACTATTTAAATTTATTGGCGACTTTAGATAAAATGGTGTCTTTGGCCAGAGTAAATTAAATAACATGTATTGAAGGATAAATCAGGTTAATTAAAATAATTTACTTTTGAAGCTTAAGTCTCTGAAATTAATGTGAAATTTTAAGAAGTTCAATTCTAAATTGTGTCAATCTATTTTGACCAAAATTTTTCCATCTGAAGCTAAAGAATCTGCTTCTTTAAAAGCTGCCAAGTACTGGTCCAGCTCAACTTGCTTAACAATGTTGGTTCCAAATATCTTTTTAAATTTAAAAAGCTTACAAAATTAATATTCTTATTTAGAAATACTTTAAATTCCTTTTATTAGTGCAAAAAATTATCTTTCCTCCATCTCTCAAATCGTCAGAAACTCTTTTGTAGGAAGCGGTTCTCTCTTCTTTTGTGATATCTCTTAGGAATATAAATTTATCATAACTTTGAATCCACTTAAGTTAAGACCCCTGACTACTTTCTAGTTGAATAGAATGTCCCCAGCGTTTAGTTGAAGTGGCTCTAAAGTCAACACTCCTACTTGCAAGAGCTCAGACTTTTAAGGCAGCAGAGAAAATATCTAACCAGGCAGAGACCCACCCAAATAGTCAATCATGCTTGTTGGCTAAAGCTCAGTTACGAGTTACTTCAAGTCTTCTTGGAAACTGGAGTCAGAAAAATTCAGAACGTACTTAAATCCGAGCTCCTCTCTCAATTATTTGACTTGATCTTCCTTTCTTACAATGTTGATAACCTGAATACCTTCTTCTTAACAGAGTCTGTTGAATTATTTACCAAGCTATATATATATTTTCTAATTATTTGAAGCTACGATGAAGCTGCAGTAATTATCACAGCTTTGGAACCTCTTTTATTTACGTAGTAGAGTTAGGCTACAGCAGTTAGAGGGTTGATAAAAGCATTTGCAGCTTTAGATAAGTCTTGAGAGTCATCTAGAATAATGAAGTCTCCTTCCTTTGCTAATCTGTACTATCCCCATGCTTCGTAGCTGAATGCCACTTTCTTACCCACAAATTTAAAAGATTCATAATTAAACAAGACTCTCATCAACTGCTGCTCCAACTTAAACTATAGTTCCAGCTCCATCCGAACCAGGCCTTTAGACTTTGGCAACATAGCAAAGATACTTATCATATGGATTGATAGTTGAGTAAGCTATCTTGATCAAAACTTAGTTCTCAGCAGGAGTTGGAATTGATTCTTAGACGATTGCATATTTTCCATCGGCTTATAATTTCACAAGAGTGTGAGTGTTTGCTTCCACCATTCTAAATTACAAGTTTAAGACTTTTTTAATTAAAACATCTGCTATTCAATTTAAATAGAGCTTTTTTCACACTTTATTACGAAATTCTATTAAATTGATTTTCATCTCATTAATTATGAAATTCTAAATTATCTCAAGTTTCATCATAAACTTCATAATAGATCTAAACTAAGATTTGAAATAAAAAAAAATTTCATTTCATTTAGTTGATAAAACCCGAATCATATTAAAAATGCGATTTAAGTAGTGCTACAAAAAATGTGATTTAAAACTCAGATACAGGGATATTTGGATAAGTAGTATACTCGATTTTGAATATTTTTGTGAATTATTTGACCATCATTAATTTTTAATAAAATGTCTTTAGATTCTTACAAAGCTATTACACGACATTTTATTAAAATTGACGCACAAAATTGATATAAGCTGAAATGCTCTATTTTATGATCATTATTTTATATTTGATGCCAGAGTGCAAAGAGACCCCTCCAAGGAGGTTAAAACAATTAAAGCAAAAATGATGTGAGCAATAACTAAGATCTGGAGAACAACATATTCTTTGAAGGAGGTCAGGATGAACAATCGGTCCCTAAGCAACAAATTAAAGATGTTGATTTGTGGTATGAGTACGAACAGGATGAGGATCTCAACATTAAATTTGGCATTCAATTCGAAGGAGGCTCAGACGAAGAAGGAATGAATCAAACCCTTGGAGATGAAGGAGCAGCCTCAACCATCAAGTCCAAAAGGTCAAAGAAAAAGAAGAAGAAGCGATCTGGATCTAAATCTGGAAGAGACTCATTCAGAGGTGATAGATCTGTCGAAAGATAAGGCTATCCCCAAGGCGACATCGGAGATACAGCTATCCAGGACTTTGATGAGGATCATAGGTCAAATATAGGAGGGAGACCAATTGCCAGCTCAAGAAGTGCGATCAATCTCAATAACGCCTCTGCAAGAGGCTCAGGTTAGAGTTAAATGAACCAAGCTGCCAGGAACTTCCCTCAGATGAATTATTTATAATTAGGAGGATGACATTCAGTTCAATAGCTAGTTTGGAAACTTCCCTCTTAATCAGAGATAGGCTTCTCAAATGTTTGATGAGGGTGCTCAACCGGGTGATCTATTGAACGCGGGTGCCTCAAACAGATCAAGATTGAGTGTTGGCGGAAAGAAAAAGAAGAAGGGAAAGAAAGGAAGAAGAGCAAGCAGCAGGTCTAGCAAGTCTCAGAGTGATAACGAGGACGATCCCCACGACATGACTAAGCCAGATTATGAGGCAGAGGTTATAAGTAACAGGTCAAAGAAACCTTCGATGGATTATGTTAACAAGTCAGAGCTACTCAAGCCAGCATTGCCTAAAAAGAGCAATGACATAGGACGAGATGTAAATAGTGCTTCTAAACTTCACAATCAAGAGTTGAAAATGGAGACTAAAGGATTTGACACCTTGATGTAAGATCCTAAAAAGCAGCCGAATCTGGATGGAGTACCGAGAGCTACCACTAAAAAGTTAGTCAAAAGACCAAAGCGTGAGGCTTCAGGATAAGTGAGACCTAGAAGATTCTAGGAGGAATAGGCAGGATGCTGTGTCTTCTTCTGTTGGAACTGCAAGGAGTCTCATAGACTTTGCTCTCTCTACAGACATTTTAATCAGAATCTCTCGAGAATATCAAGACTGCTTATACTTTTCATGTCTTTCTACATGTATATGATGATTACTGGTTAATAAAAATCTCCTTTTGAATTTAAAGTTTCCTAATAGGAAGTGACAATAAAGTAAGCTCTAATTTAACTTCTAACTTTTAACTAGTTGGTTGCAGCAAAGGATTCACGATCAGAACAGTTCATAGTTGGTTTGATGGCTGCTTTGATTTCAAAGTTCTGGATCATTATCTTAGCAAATTTGATGAGGCATTCTCGCAAAGAGCAAGTTTTCTAGCAAAGCTATGACGCAGTTTACGCTAGAAGGCTAGTTAAGTTCAATACATTTAGATACTGGCTGGGAGTTGCTCTCGCCCTCATAACCATTTGTAAGCTCTAGGTTTTTAACTTTGATATTAGTGATTTCATTTATCCTGATTTTCCAGCAGTCGGGATAGATGGTGAAGGCAAGACTTAACTACTGGGGATGGGCCTTCCTCTTCTCTCTCGTCGGAGATTTCATATTCGTGGAGGGATTAGCCCTAGGTATTCAAACTATTATAACTATGATTGTGGGAGCATCCCCAGATGCTTGTGGCAAGTGCAGAAACTGTTGGCTCGAAATAGTTCAGCAAAGTATCAAGGACAGCGTTAAGTGATGTGCTAATTATAAGTGCATATTCATTCTTTTTTCAAGCCCTTTATTTTTAAGATCAGCATAAATATCTTCTTATATGATGATGCTTGTTAGAAAGAACTTTTAAGAAGTGATTAGTTTTTGAAGGTTGCTGGGACCACTACTCAACCCGCGAGGAAATAAAGTTTGCCTAAGATGAGTTAAATTATGAACAGCTCATTAACATCTAATGGTTTTTAAAATATGCAGCAGACTTTTAACTAATCAATGTAACAGACTACCACTGGCTTTGCCCCTTCTACATAAGCTATGAATTTGAGCTAAGTTTCTTTTAAGAAAAACATTGGCTTAGCTTCGCTTGGAAATTAGAGTGTAATGGGTATGTCAAAGGGACTTGGGCTTGGTGGTTCAAACATTTTAGACTAGAAACTTTCAAACCAAATTCTTGACTCATAGGTAGCTGGAAGTAAACTAGGAGGGTTAATCCCAAAGAAAGGTCCTATCAAGTTAACTGCAGGAAGCATCAAGAAAATACAAAACTCTAGTGGAATCTTAGATTCTAATGAGATTATCAACAAAGAGAAGAACACGGAGATTACTTCGTAAAATATTTCTTAAAGACCTGAATCCTCTGCTTCTTCAGATAATTAAGAATAGTAGCCAACGGCTGTTAAGAAATTCTCGCTAAGTAAAATCAAAACTAATAAACAGCAACAGTTGTAGTAAAGTGATACAACCAATAGATTATATATTGTTTATAGCTCGACTACTTCTAAATTAGCAGGCATCTTAAACAAAGACTAAAACTCACTTATCAATAAGAATCCCATTTAGAAGCCTTTGATATCGTCAACATTACGAGAGAAACTAGCAAGTAATGCAATAACTGAGAAAGCTGTGCCTTAAAGAGAAAACTCTTCAAATAAATTAACCCAAATACTTAACTCAAATCCTGCTTCTTAAAATGATGTGTTTAATTTAATGACGAAAATAGTAGACCCTCTTCGAAATAAGTTATCCAGCTAAGTAGAATAAAGAAGCTCAAAACATAAACTAGTGAAATATTATAAAATACAGCAGAAGTCCAAGAGGAGTAGATTAATACATAAACCATTTTTAAAGACTAAAACTTTACTAAAACAAACTTCGCACAGATTCAATAAAAAGTTGCACCTGTTTAACCAAAGAAGCAAGAATTATATGGCCTAGATATAGATTTCTTAGAGGAACTTGGTCTAGGAAGTATGGTACAGGAAGTGGTGTAAACTCAACAGCTAGCCATATAGGATATTTCTAAATCCTAAGTACAAAAGTCGAAGGGCTAAGATAATTTAGAGTTTAATTTTAGTTAGATAACGACAATAAAAATAAACTAATGTTATTGTAAGTTACTATTTTGGACATAGGATTTAGTTTATGTAAGAACTTTAAGAAGAGTTTGACTTGAAGAAATCAGCACCAAAGAAGCTAAGAGGAATCTGCAAGGACTACAGAGCTGGAGAGGGAAGTGATAGTCGATAAACGCAGAAGTCATATAACGAAGAATACCAAGCGATTAACAAGAAGCATTAACTTTTTTATTAAAGCAGAGGCTGCAACTTAACACCTCAAAGCATTTTGAATCTCAAGAGTCAGAAGACGACTCTTGACCAGTTTATTAATTTAGTCTGTTACATTATTCCAGTTAATCTACCCTTAAAAATTAACGTATCTCTCTAAATTTAGATAATAAAAAGCAAGAAAGCTTTTTTAAAATAAAAGAAGAACAGGAAATGGATTAAAACGCTTTAAAAGTATGGATAACTTGAGTTAAACTTATCTATAGTCCAAATTTAGAAAAAACTCACTAAAAGGAAACAACAACATAAAGCAATTGAACCTTAGCTCCATCTATGAGTCCAGAAACAGCAGCAGCTTGCTTTAAAATAGTCAGAGGAACTTAAGGCACAAGTAAAACTAGGCGAGTGTCTCCAGCAATAAGAAGTTCCAGTTAAACTCATCAGATTCAAGACAAACAATTTTCGACTTTGTAGACTCTGCAAGAAACCATCTTAATCAGGATGCACCTAATTCAAATGTCTTGAAAAATTATGAGGTACTAGATTCCATATTTTAGAAGCATAGAAACGAAACTAGTGAATCCCTACATGGGCTCTAACCTCTGCTGCAAAAAAATTCAAGGAGTTTGTTCTACGAGTAGAAACCTAATCTGCATAACTTACTTAAAAAGCAAGAGAGGGTGGATAAGAACATACTTTTCAAAAAGTAGCTAGAAGAAAAAGATAAACTGCTCCAAGCCCTAAAAGCTAGTGGGGAGGGCAGAAATAAGCCAGATAGCTTCGCTATAGGACAATAAGTTATATAAGTATAGTTTAGGTTTAAATTTTGCTTTCTTTGTGAATATCAATCATGGTAGTCGCAAGAAATAGACTAGATTGTGAGAGAATTTGGTGTGAAGCTGATGGGATAAGACTCTCTAAAGTATAAGGAGAAGATAAGACAAATCAGCTAGTAGGACTAAGGACTATTCTTCAATTATAAGAGGGACAGGAGAGAGGTACTTGATCAGAGTATTGCAAAAGATCCAAAATATCTTGCCAAAGAAAGACAAAAGCTCTTCGAACTCAAGACTTTCTTGACCGCTGAATACTTAGGAGTGGAGCAGCTATAACGATTAAGTATGATAGTTTATAAGTGTGAATTTATAAATGAAAAGGAGCTTGCATTTTTCAGAGAAGTGAAGCTGAAAGCATTGAATAATGAGTAAAGAGAAGAGGAATAAAACCCTTAAGGAGATGAAATATATCCTATTTAAGCTTTAAATTTCACCTTCTTAGAGGTAGAATTAGTCGCCAAGGCCCAAGAGAACTGTGTTGAAGGATGATAGTGACTAGAACTTTAAGCTGCCTGATTACTCTGATACGATAATAATGCAGATAGAGGGAGGGCTGCATATTCCAATTAAGGATTCAGATCTCAATAACAATTCCTAGATAGCTATAAATTCTTAAGTTCAGCTTGAATCAGTAGAAGAGGAAGAAGCTTATTCTGCCTGTGGAGAAGACTTAAAAAATAAAGACTAATAGCTTTAAGACCTTCAGAATGGATAAACAACAGACAATCAAGATATGCCTCAGACAGCCATGAATGAAGAGTCTCAAGAAAGAATACTTAGGGAATAGAGAAGCAAGAAAGTAATGAAAGGATACAAGAATGTTCAAAAACTCCTGGAGAAGAGAAGAGGATTATCAGTTTCCGCGGTCACTAATGAAAACACAAACGCAAACCTTCTAATTCTTCCCAAAATAGGTCAATCTGTACTTTTAATAATATATTGATTCAATCACCTATTGACTAGAACTAAACCCGAAATGAGATAGAGAGGACTTTTATCTCTCAAATGAAGAAATCTTAAGATTTCATAGCCATGCCTGATATAAAGGAATCTCAAATCAATAAGTCTTTCAATGACTTTAGTAGGAATGGCGTTTCTCCCAATTTTCCAAGCAATCCAATTATAAATCTCAATCAAACTGCAAGTAATTAAACTTGTTTTTTAATATCACGATAGGGTCAAACAGTTTAACTTCTAAATTTGCCAAAAGAAAAGACTACAGCAGCTTACTCCCTAAAAGCATATCTTCGACTAACAAAAATTATCAGGCCAGGCAGACTTGGTTCCATGATAGGTCAAATTCAAAATACTCATCAATAGCAGCAAAAGCATCTCCAGAGGGTCTCCTTAAATAAATGATGGTCTAGAATCTAACATCTCCGAGCTACACTTCTCTCAAGTTAAAGTATTGATTGATTGATAAATTCATACTTTATTGAGTTATAATTTATTTTATCTTGTTTTAAGTAATATCACAGCAAGAAGCTAAGTCTGCTAAACTAGGGACATTCAGATGTTTAAATGCATTATTCTTATTTTTATGTTGGCAATTAGAGTTTAGACTAAGTTCCGAAGATTGACCTAAATGCGGCGTCAGTGCCACTTTAAAGAATCTCTTTGAAGGAGCAGACACCTCGGCTGAGTGACCAAGCAATAAAAGCTCTGCTCTCCAAGTATATAAATCCTATGAAGAAGCAACAAGGGTATTTAGTATACTTTAATGTTTAAGGAGAGTTATAAAAGGCCAGGGAAGATAGAATGAGGGATAAGAAGAAGTTAACTCAGTTGATTAAGTTCACAGAGTTGGCAGGCTAAGATTCAGCGGAGGCTACAAATAAGTTAACTTGCTCCATGCTAATTGAATTTGGAAAAGTAGTTGTTGTTTAGAAATTATAAATTCATAAAATGTCAACTTAGTTCCAGAGGCAGTCTTAGTTCTAATTGCAAAGGAAGGACTCTAAAGTTGGACTATATCGCAGAACTGAAAAAGAAAATCATAATCCAAATGCGAGTGCCTCTGAATTGACTATGTGCTATTCCAAAAACTGTAGGAATAATGACAGTTCTTAATAACCAAGTAAGATAAGGTAAAACAGAACTGGGTTAAATGGAAGTGAGTAAAGCGGACTCGATTGCAGTTTCTTGACTAATGACATCACAAGGACAAGTTAAAAGTTTAATTTAATAATAATAGTTAGGGAATTAAGAACCCCTAACGGGCATATAATACTTAATCGATTTAAAGTAATTCACAGGCGTAACTCCTTGATCAGTTGTGCCACGTCACCGCGAAAGCCCACCGTCAGAATTAATTTAAACTTTTAATTTGATAAGAAAAAATTAGAGTTAACAATTTTGTATTATCTAAAGTTCTTAAGTAAAACTCCTCCTTCCCATAAAATATACTGATTTTTGAATAAGTCTCCTTCTAAACTGAAGGGTCTGAAAGCAGTAATAAAAAATCAACAATTATAGAATATAACGGCGAAAGATATGAAGGGATGGGATTAAATATGCTAGAGAGATTTATATGATATATGTTAATCCATAAGATAATTAAATGATTTTAATTTTAATGAGACTATTCTCCAAAATATTTCTTTTATAATATGGTCAAGTTGTGGTATATGAAAATAGGTAAAATTAAATTCAACTTTACTTTTTACAGATTAAGTATTTCACTTTTTAAATTAAGTGATAGAAGTACAATATAAAATTACAAGAACTTGATCACTCAAGTGAGGGTGAAAAATAATGAATGCATTCAATTATTATTTTTTATTTAAGAATTATTCTTCAATTATATTAGAAATTCTCTATTTAAATTTTTTTTATATTAAAGCATCTATATTAAGCTAAATTAAAAATAAATCAAGAAGACTGTTCTATTACTCTAAAAATTGTAATCTTTTCGTTATTTGATTTGATGATATATAAAATAAGATAATTTAATAAATTAGACTACTTTTAGGGAAAATATATTTTTTTTTTTCATTTCCGGAGGAGTTAAAAATTTAAAGTAATTTAAAAAAAAAATATTCTAAGAAAGGAATTCATATTTTGGAAAATATTAGATTATAAAATAAATCTAGTATGCAGTAGTAAAGAGATAGCTCTCCAGATACATATGATTATGAGGCATATGCAAATTAGAAAGATGAAATTTAATCAGAAATTAGTCATTTTACTAACCAAAAAATAAACAAAGGAAACAACAAATTTATAAGAAAAGAATCATAATTTATTGAGTCTGAAAATTAATTAGAATTAAAACATGACGACTTAAACTTCAGCGAGGCAATAGATGTTTCAGGTGTTCAATCTTTTCAAGCCTTAACTAATTCTCAAGAAAAAATAGTCCAAAATTTTGCTGAAGAATAAAATTGGGACATAGGATTAATTAGATTCAGATAGACAATCATAGGTTTCTTGATTGGAATTTTTCAAGAGCACAATAATGAACCATTGCCTTTAGATTATATTGAACATGAAATGACTGATTTGTTTCCATATTTAAGAAAAA
>JAJKFJ010013101.1:0-11825 GCA_027382625.1 Tetmemena sp. SeJ-2015 | reverse complement strand
AGCAATGATAATGAGAGACTTACGGTTCAGCAATTCTAAAACTATTTGGATATTCAACTATGATGCGCTCCGCTGCATTTACGAAACCAACGAAGATTAATATGAAAGGCACTGTCTAGCTGGTCGAGGGAAACAGCCTCATTACAAGTAGGGCTAAAATAGAGGCAAAGAACATTATAAATGGGCTCACAACCTTAAATTATAAATAATTTATTTCAAATATAATTAAAGAAGAAAGATTCCCCAGTTTCGCGAAAAAATATCCCATAGACACCCAAAAAGCCCATCCAAAAAGCTATATGCTTTGTCCCCTAGTTTATCAACTTTTCTCCCTTTTATCTCTAAATCGCTATTGCATCTTTTAAGGTATCGTGTGCTTCAAATATTTTATAAAATAAAAGCAAGTCATTTTAAAGTAAAGCTAAAACAATTTCTGATAAATAAAGTGGTTTATTAATTGAAATTCAAATAGCAATAATTTGCAAAAATATAATATATATATCATCTTAAATTTTAAACAATTACTCTTGTCTATAGGAAAATATAGAAATTTAAAAGATTAAAAACATTCTTTTTAAAAATATAAAAAATCATTCTTGAAATATTTATGAAAATTTATCATTTTAAAGCAATTGAGGTTTATTATTTTTTTATTCAAGCTTTGTATCAAAGTTCATTTTATTGTTATTAATAATATAATTTAAGTTATAATATATTCTAGTCAAGCATTTTTGAAAATCCTGGATACATAATTCAGTTAGCAATATTATACTGATTTGTTGAATGGACGAAGTGGAAATACTTAATTTGTAAAGTTATTTAGGAATATTTACATTTTAAAGCATTCCCCAAATATATTTTATCTACTATAATTTCAAATATAAGTTGCAAGGATTTAAATTTCAAGAATTTTATGAACTATCGAAGGGTTAAAAATTTTAAGAAAAATTAGACCTGCCACTCATTTAATCCATTAATGCTATTTCTTATAAATTCTGAGAAATATCTTAACTCTAAAACTTGTAGTGATGCAAGTTATCTGAGATAGAGGAAGCATAAAATTCAGAGAATATGAGACAGACGTCAAGGTCACCTTCCTATAAAACTTTAGAATGCCTGTTTAGGGTTAAAATTAGCATGATTATAAGTATTAATAAAGAAATTAATTATACACAACTTATTTTCACTTTCTTATCATATTATTAACTTTTTTTAGGGTGAAGTCATTGGACTTTACGAAATTACAGTTAAAAATTCTATGAAACAATCTATAATAGAGAAATTAGCTGATGAGGTGGGGTGCAATATAATTATTAAATATCTATCAAATCTTATCAGAATTAAATAATCTTAATGATTACTAAAATATATTTATTGCAATTTATATTCAAAATTGTTATGAAATGCTTTCATAGCTCAAACATATAAATTAAATTAAAGAAAGAAAGAAGTTGAAGCTTTTTAAAGTTTAATTATATTAGCATTCCTAAATTTATATTTAAAATATACTAAGTTTATATATCTTTGCTCTTTTTGTAGGAGTGCTCAACCAAGAGTTGTAAGCAACTATAATTATTTTAAAATTACCAATCAAATTATATTCTTTTTTTATCTCAAAGCAGATAAAAAAAAATTTAAATGAATAAAGTAGAAACTATTTCAATTTTTTATTGTCTATCCATCTATGTGCAGATCGGAACTGGTTGAAAAAACTTTAACTTCTTCAAATTTACAACCCAATATAGTGAAGAATTTAATGAAAAATAATTTGTAAAAAGATTAATACAAGTTTTATTCTTAATTCGGGAAACAGTAGATTGAACAAGAACAGAGAATTCAATTATGTGCAATTACTTTTAGCGAAATGTATTATTTGAACTTTTTTTGCATAACAACTATTATAGAAGTGTTATAGACAAGCAAATTTATCTTGGATGAAACCCCTAAAATTAAAAGGTAAGATATTTCCATTCAATATCTTAAGAAAAATGAAATTAAGACGTTTTCCTTAGATATTCTCTATTAAAATTAACTATTGATTTAGTATTCATGTTTAATAACATAATTTTAGAAATAGGGGTTTGTTTTGTTGGATAGAAAGAAAAATCTTACTTGGAGAAAGGAATAAATTCTGTAAATGCGTTTCAAAGTGATGATTGCGGAGATTGAGAAGTCAATTTAGCCTGACATTTTTAAAAATAAATAATAACAATTGGGAAATACATTAGAAACTACTAAAGAAGATTATTTTAATTTATCACTTAATTTAGCCCAATCTATATTCTTCACGGAGGTCTGACTTAGAAAGGTAAATCTCTACTGCAAGTTAAACCAATCCTTATGTCTTTTCTTCTCTGGCTACTAAACGCAAGTACATTTAAGTTAACAATGTTGACACCTACGAAGATGATCGTAAAAGGCAAGGAGACTCGAATCTACTCCTCTCTAATCCAAATCAATTATAAAGAGAGAATGCTCATTATTAGAGTAACTTATTGAAGATCACTTAGAAATCGAAGTTCAATCAGTAATTTCAGAAAAGAAACAACTCAGAGCTAACTAGAACGAGAAAGAGAAAACTTCCATTTCCCTTATAGTTGAATTTGAGATAGAAGTTTGAGGCATCTACGCAAGAAGAGACGAATATTTCTAGAGATCAAAATGGGTCAGGTTTTGAAAACGACTTCAATATCTCTCAGTCTTCCAGAAATGCGAAGATTGATTCAAATGTGCCTTCTGCCATCATGAGGATAGAAGAGGTTGAATATATGGAGGCTTTGAAGAATCATCATAAATTTCAAATAAAGCATTTGCCAGACTAATATGAGAAGCAGCCAGGTGCTAGCTGCTACTACGAGTATTTAACATAATGCCAGCAAAAGCACTTGAATCCTATACCTACTGGAATCATCAAGGGCCATGGTCTATCTTCCCAGTTTCTGAATCTCAGAGACTTTCAACTAGGCCACGACTATACTTAAGGGATCTTAGACACTCTGCTAGATCAGAAAATGAGAATGCAGCTCAAGTACAACTTGTAAATTCAATTTTGAATTCCAGACTTTTTAACTTGAAGGTGTTTAACTTTAAGAATAATAGACTTTCTGATGAGAACATCATTAAAATCTTCTCCTCTCAAAATACTTACAACATAGAGGACATAGACTTATCAAGCAATAAAGTTTCTGATTCTGAAGCAGTACTAAGATCAATAGGTGCTTTCTTAGACTTGCCAAATTAGAGACTCATCACTTTAAATCTGGAGGACTGTAATATAGGTAGCAAAGGTTTGCGATCTCTCTATTTCGGTCTAAAGGAGAACTATATTCTGCTCACTCTCAATATGAGCAACAACAATATGAATGACGATTCAGGCAAGTATCTCTCGAAGATAATCAAGACTAATCGAAACATCGCATGCCTGCTTTTGAGATGGAATAGACTCATGAATTAGAGTGGGAGGTAGATAGCCACTGCTTTGAAGAATAATTAGCAGATTAAGATTTTGGACTTGTCTTTTAATGCGATAGGCACAGATGATGTCCTCTATAAGAGTCTTATGGAGAAAGTTAATTAGGCAGAAAGCTCAGACGAAGATGATGATAGCACTCGCAAGAAGATACTTAAAAAACTTGCTGCTATTCAGTTTCAAAAATGCTTCAAGAAGAATCAGACATTAACACAAATTAGAACTTAAAATAACAGAATAATTCATAATTAAGAGTAAATTTAATTTAAAACCGTTAATAATTAAAAATCCTAAAATGGCCTTAATTCTTAAAATTATTTTTAAATAAAATTTAGTAGAATTTAAATGATTATAAGTTTATTGGATTTAATTAGTCCATATCGATCTCTCTCACTTACAAATAAAGAATATATTTGAAGGGTTTTAAAATGCCTATAGGAATAAATTTAATTTAGCTTACTTATCGCAAGACTGAGATCAAACATATGAATCGAGAGCTTATCCGAAGTGAGTGCTAGATATTTATCATCGAAGCTAAAGTCAATAGATCGAATCTACGTGCTGAGTCTACCTCTTGTAAGTTTGACCTTAGTAATCTAACTCTTCACATCGATAATCCACACAGTCTTTCCTCCTTATTTGACAACTGCAAGCAGTGTAAGGCTTTGATTAAGTTTGAGCTTGACTGCATCTTTAATCTATTTGAGCATGTTGAATTCTAAAGCAGTGCCTGTTATGTTGAACTTGAGGCTAGACTTGTTCTGAGTTGAGTTTGTGTTTGTGGAAGCAGTTGAGTTGCTGATAAAGAGCTAACTTGATGAGGAGTCAGACGCCATTGATCCATGCTTACCTTGAACATTGCATATTCGAACTACAAATGATCGTTAGGGCTTGAAAAAAAGTTTAAATTATTACAAGTTTCAAGAGTGAGCACTCCAGAAGATGACATGTACGCGACTGCAAGTTCACTCTCATTTTCATCTTTCACAGAGAGCTAGCAGTCGTATATGCACGCCTCACAGGTGTCTATTTTAATCAGGTGCTAGAGGGACAGCACATCGCATACTATCATTTTGTTCACAAACGAGGCGATCAAAAACTGTCCCTTGATGTCTATCTGGTGCAGCTCATGCTTGAATTAAATCTTCCCAATCAGTTCCTGAGTGTCAAAATCTACTTCTGTAACCTAAAAGAGTTAGAAATAAGTTTATAATGCCTACTTAGTTGCTCAGGAACTGCTGCTTCATACCCTTGCCCTTTGCTAAAACTTCCATCTCATCATCTTTTCCAACCACAAAGAGTACTTCCTTGAATTTGACTGCGAACTTTATATTTTCCTGCAAGATATGTTTATTATGCAAACAATAAAATATTATAATTATAATAACTCACCCCTTACAGAATCATCAATGAATATATTTTCCCCTCCTTTACCTGAACCTCCTGGATGCCATTCAGCCGAAATTATATCAACTTGAAATTAAACTATAGCGATATATAGAATGAGAATAATGAAGTATATTCATCTATTGAAAATATTTGCATAGTTAATTGATTGTTGGTGCTGATTAGATAGTTAGCCTGATAGGAATTGATTAAGCATGAATTTTTATCATTACAAAAAGCTCGCTCTCATTTTATCTCTTGAATAAGACGTTGTGCAAAAGGAAGTCACTCGGAGATTTGGGTGTGGTATCTGAATTCCTATCGCTTATTTTCTAGATATTATTATCAGACTTTTCCATTTATAATTTAATTTCCCATTACCATTTTGGATCCGAAAACACAGATTATTAACACCAATCATCAACCATCTTGTGAAAGGATAAATATTATAATCATCATCTTATCTATTGCATTCTAATAACTTTTCATAATATTTTGAAAAATTTAAATAACCACTCAGGTTTTAGAACTATTCTGATATCCTATAAGAAAAATGTTGTCCCTTTTTCATTCTGATTCGTCTCAATTGTTATTAGCCTAGGTATTCTAAGTGTACTAATACTGTAGCATAGAGGTTTGATTCTACAGATTTTGCTACTAGCTGAGTAACACAGTAGCTCTGCGCTTTTGGAGTTAGTTCCTTAGTTTTAACTTGATCTTGGATATGACCATGACTTGCTTGAACAGGTTTTGGGTATCCTGGTTTGTCAACTCCACTTTAGGATATAAGACTCTAGGCATGGGAGAGACTCCATTGCTGGTAACCCAATCATGCTTAGTGATCTCCTCTATTGATATTCTGTTGTTCGCGTCCTTTATGAACATCTTTTTCAACAGATCCACTAGAGACAAGTTAGAATCGGGAGGGTAGTCCGGTCTATAGAATGAATAAGAAAATGCTAATTTCACTTACTCTCTGTTCTGAATCTTATTGTAGAGATCTGGGATATTATTGGAGGTGAAGGGATACTTTTTGAACACCATTTGGTAGAGCGTGACTCCAGCTGCCCACACATCACTCTTTCTTCCTTTGAAGGTTGAGCCCATGCACACCTCAGGCGCAAAGAAGTAGTTTGAGCCAGCAGTCGTTCCTATTTCATCACTGCCGTTCTCCATTAGGAAACTCACTCCAAAGTCTGAAATCTTCAGTTTATCATTCTCGTCTAGTAGCAAGTTCTCTGGCTTGATATCTCTGTGGATCACACCAGCGCTTTCGTGTACTTTCAAAAGTTGAGTAACTCAAAAACAATCTTACGGTAATGAAGGCCAGATATCAAGTCTCTGAAATATTTCCAAGATTGGGAGAGGTTGCTTGACTTAGTCTTAGAGAGCTTTTTCATCAAAGAGCCATTGGGGAGATACTCCATGATGATGTAAAGTTTGTCATGAGTGGGATCATCTAAGACTTCTACAAGCTGAACTACGTTAGGATGATTCAGCTTTTTCATAATGGCTATCTCCCTCTCAACATCTTATAGTGCAGTCCTTGTCTTAGAGATGAAAATGCGATTCAACTTTCTTTTGTTGAGTATCTTCATCGCATATCTCACCTTAGTATCTTCATTCACACAGAGAGAAACCTCAGCGTAAGATCCTCTAAGATTTCAATTAAGCAGAGTCAAATTCTTACTTTCCCAACTCAGAAAGAACGATGTACTAGTTAACAAATAATTTAATAAACTAAAAGTTGATCTTCCTCTTTCCTAACTTGTCACGGCCTGATATGACGCTGCGAGTCACTTAACTCTTTGGAGTCTCATCTGCAGATTTATTGTCCGAGCTATTATAATATCGTTGAAGACTATAAATATCTTACTTGGCATTCTCTAACTGCTTTAGGTTCTCTTTGGTAAGATCATTAACTGAATTTTGAACTGGCTCTGGTAAGTTTATAGACATACTGTTGGCATTATAGTTAACAAATTTAGTGTTTTGCTTGGTATCGAACAAATTCTAAGGATTAGGAGCTACTTTAGGTGTCTTTGCTGCATAGTTATCTCCAAGGCCAAAGTCTCTGCTGTGAACCATTTTGAAGTTATCATTTGAATTTGATTGCTTAAAGTTTCTAAAGATTCTTCCCCCATTTCCACCAAACTGCTTACTTGAAGTGCGGGAAACTCCTCTTGACATCACCAGTGACTTACTCTAGCTATCTTTGGCCTAACCTTGCTTGGGGGTAGTAGCAGTTTTTTAAGAGTACTTATTTGTAAACTGCCTCACTTAGATGATATTACTCGTGTTATTGCTATTATTCTAAGTTGCTGGATCGAAGTTGCCCTCAGCCATGTATTCTATTTACAGAGTGCTATAGTCCAGAGACGCGTCTGGGTTGTTCATCCATATTGAAGTAGTGTGGCCGTCAATATTTGACATTGGGGTATATTCACTAGGAGTAACACATTCTTAAGTGTAACCTAGCATCTCGCTCAAGTCTAGCATATCATCTTCCTCTGAGCCTTGCATTCTCAGACTAATTTTAGGAAGCGGCTCCTAAGATAGAGCTTATGTTGGAAACTCAGTCATGAATTTATCTATCGGAGTGCTCGACGATTGATTGAGATTAGGTATGTTCGGAATACCTTCAGTTGCCTGCACTAAATTTTTAAGATCCTTTAATACCTCTTCTTACTTCTTTAGCTAGATTAAGTTTTTCATTTAGACCAAAGCATCATCATCTGAAATGAGCTTTGATAAAGATCTCAGAGGGTTGAGAATTTTCTTCACTTCATTTGCTGATGGATACTGCCTAGTAGTGAAAAATGTAGTGTTTTGCAACTTAGTAGGAGTGCTAGTCCGTGGAGCCTAGCTCCCAGTGGTGTTCTGGGTTGCATTTTGCATTTGAGAAGATTCAACAGAGGTCTTAAAATAAAATGGAAAGAGTCTCCTTCTTTTAAATCGTTGGGATAGAATTAGCCATCTCTGAGGACTAAGCAATTATAAAACTTTAAGATATGCAGTAGCCTGAATACCTTACAATTATTACTCTTGCTATCGCTACGATCTAATCATTTGGATCAAATTCTTTTGCTACCTAGGTATTAATTTTGGCTTCATTTAGACTTTTAGACCACTCTCGATATTATTGAATTGATTTGTCGGATAAGAGTTTGATTCTTAGCTATCAATCTAGAGGAGAGGATTATTTCTCTCATGTGTATCTGATGCAGGAATTTCTAAAGTTATCTTTTGTAAGCTTTGTCTCAATTATGGTATCAAGCTCGACTGAAGGAAATTGTAGCTATTGCTTTGATCATGGCTCAAATTAAAAAATGAAGCATAATTCTACACTTCATTAAGGTCATTAGGCATTGATTGGTTGAGAAGAGGATTAACTTGAGATTGAAGATTTTTGTTGCTTAAGTTGTTGTTGTTATTGTGATTAGTTTATTTAGAGGTCTTTGTAACTTGATTTACAAATTGCATTATCTGCAACTCTTTTTCCCTTATGAGCTGTTAGCTTATCTATTTCTGCATCTGGTTTTAATTCATAACCTATTGTTGAATACTGTTCTGCTGTTGAATTCTCGCCGTATTTTTTAAGCTGCCAGGTTATTCATTAATTCCAACTTTCTAATCAGACTATACTAGTTTACCAGCTGCTTTCATAATAGCCTATTTAGCTAAAGTGGGCCTCCCAGAACCATAGAGATCTTCATTATCGTCTTCCTCGTTCATGCTGAGTGAGGATTTAAAGGAGTCCTACTCTGAAGCATTCGCAGATACTTTTTTCTTATCATCCTAGGGTGAGGGCTTGTCATCCACATTTTCCACGTTAAATTTTGAGGAGTTGTTAGAAATTTCTCTTTGTGATGTTTTGGAGTATTTTTCAGGTGGCTTGCTATACTAAAATGGTTTTCTCTTAGAGAAGGTTGTGTTAGTTCTTCTCTTGGGAGTCTTTTCTGCTTTTTCGTTCTAGCTTGAAGTCTTGGACTCATTTAATAAGGATACAATAATGAAGGGAAAATGATTTAAATAAGCTATTTTCCAATTGTCATCTTCCACTATTTCAGTATCTCGACGGGAATACTCATCACCCATAGAGAGTAAATTTGGCTTCAGCTAAATATATTACATAAAAAGGAGTTAGGAAAATTGTCTAAATGCCAATTTAAGATCCAAACATAGGCAGAAAGTTTGGGTTGAGACTTTAATAAGGTGCGTCATCTAGTAAGTTATGCACTAACTCATAATCGTTTCCTCTGTCATTATCCTGGCGGATAAAAAATCCCGCATATGTAAATCCCTCCTCTTGCTAACTAGATCTCGAAGTGGCTCTTTGAAAGGATTCTACCTGAAACTAAGGAGTGCTGGAGTAGAAGAGATTATTGCCGTCTGTCGAGTTGCTTCCAGGGCCTCCTCCAACATTGACTTACAGATTATGGGCTTTCATTCCACTATGCTTGCCACTAAGTCTCTTATGAACTCCACTGCCAGTGCTCCCTGGATGACCTTTATTAAACTCACTCCCTGAATTATTCAAGATATCATCTAGGTTTCCACTAACCTTCTTCTGAGATAGCTAGGCAGCTGCTATAGCATTACTTCCAATGCCAGCAAATGAAGCCATAACTCCTAATTGACCAGCAGCATTCCCTTTCATCAAGGAATCCATCGTCTTTTGGTGTTTATATTTTCTTTGAAAAGACACATTCTGAGAGTTCATTGAATTCAAAGACATAACATCAGAGTCATTCCTACCTGCTCCTCTCCAATTATCGACACTGAACTCTGAGCCATTTGGCGACATTCCAGGCTATCTTTGTTTCAAAAAAAATATATGTACATGATTTCAGTCTTTTCTTGATCTAGTGAATAGTGGATTACTTTCGCATAAGTGCGGCATTGCGGCTGCTATTATTTAGTTTTGAAGGACTATCAATTATCTACTATTGGATTGTAATATTCAGTTCAATATTCTGTCTCTTTTTATTACCGAGAGTTCGTTCTCTCTTATAAGGGTTTGAAGCTAGTTAGCTGTCCATATCCTCGTCCATCCATTCTTTGGAGATTCTGATTGTAGGGGATGGTTTTAACTTAGGAACTTCGAGTCTGTCTATATTATCCTCATTCTAATCTAGATGCTGTTCCTTTATACCAGAAACTGTCTTTTAGTGCATCAGCGGCATGTGCATCAATATTTCACCATTCATAAGAAAAAAGAATAATAGTAGTAATTCTTGGGGAAATTGACTTGGTTATTGTACTGTCCACTGCTTCCAATTTAAACTGTGGACATTGTGTTATTCATGGTTGAAAGGGGTATTAGAGCATTATGAATATTCTCATAAGAAGGCTGTTTCGAATGATTCTTAATGGTTAGATGTTGCAGCTTCATCATATTAAACTCTGCTGACTGATTCTTATGGTGAGAGGGATGATAGTTTTAATTTGTAGGCGGGAGGCTTGAGCTATTAGTTTTTACAAGTCCACTGGTCTAAGACTCAGGGGGTGATATTCGATTTATGGTTCGCGGAAGGATATTTATTTCTGGATAGGAATGCTGCTCGGAAACAGCTGAACTCAGTAGATTGCCCTAATTTGGGTCATAAGAGTTTATGTTATTGATATTATTATAGACTATAGAACCAGCCGAGAGATTAGTCTGTTAAAATTGCTGAGGAAGTGGGTACTAGTTTCCGTTATTTTGGACAGAACCAGAAAGGCTACCTCCTTGCTTGGAATCGTGCAAAATTGACTAGATCAAATTATTTGTCTCCAAGTGCAGCTAGTTTTACTAGTTAAACTCTCCACCTATTAGAATTCCTCTTCCTGGCTAAGTGTTGCTTGCTGAGTGCAGATTGCTTCCAGGGGTGGTTCTAAAATCACCTGAAATACCATCCTTAATCAAAATATCTATAAGAAAAATGAATTTAGATTCCTGATTATTCTTTGAAGGAGCTGAGAGTGCATGGATCCGATTCTTATTGGGATCGAGGGTGGTACAGCATTTATTTCCCATTAAAATCGAGGGTATTATTAGTAGCTACTAATTAAAAGTTTTATTATAATCAATCAAAACAGCTCTACTCTCTAATTTTAGAACTCAATGCTTATATATTTTTAAGATCTTAATTTAGCCTTTAAAAATTATCTCACTCAAATACGGGAGTTTACTCTCTTAAAATGCATTCAGGTGCATAAGTATTCTTTGAAGATTATATCTGATTCTCAACTTATTTCACAAATACTTTAATTCTCAAAATGGCTCTTGATCTCAAATAACTTAAGCTAAAAACTCAATTCAGAAGTTGCTCGATCTCTCAAACACTCACTGATACTTGGCACTCAACTTTGAAATCTTGAGGACTTGTTCATCGACATTCTTGAGGAGAAGCAACTGTTGGAAGAGGGAGTTATCCATCTTGGGCATAAGTTTCACGCTCTCTGAAAGAAACTTCGCTTACTTCAAAGTCAACAGAGTTTTGAGCTCTTCGTACTCTGCTATCTTAGCCTAGAACTCAATCAAGTCAGCGATATCATAGTTCAAAGCCATCTAGTCCAACTCAGACTCCAACTTCAAAAGCTTTCTCAAGAGCTCATCACACTCAGACTTTAGTTGTGAGATGGTTTCAAGCAAATCAAGTACTTGAAAGTCAAAAGTCAGAATCTTCTTCCCATCGCTCCTTTGAAAATCTGCGAACTCAAGGATTGAAGTCAAGTCTTTCTTGAATGCAAAAAATTGAAATATTCTCAGCACTCTCCTTCTTCTGATACTTCGCGGGATTCATGTGCACATCTTCAAGCAAGAGAAGCAGTTTCTTGATCATTGCTCCTTCTAAGACGGCCTTGTCTCTCCAGATCTTCACAACCCTCAAAACATCTTCTCTTTCTCTCTTTGCTGATGGCATGTCCTTGAAGCTCTCACTCACACAATCAAAGACTACTGCCTCCATGTCACGCCACAAATGAG
>JAJKFJ010013100.1:0-11826 GCA_027382625.1 Tetmemena sp. SeJ-2015 | reverse complement strand
ACATCCATACCTTAGAGTCAAAATGAAACTGAGATAGGATGGATCATGTAGTTATTTTTGAGTAATTTCGCGTTTGACTCGCATGATTATAAGTATTAATAAAGAAATTAATTATACACAACTTATTATCACTTTCTTATCATATTATGGGGTTTTGATTCCTATGATAATTTGAGGTACTAAAGCTGGAATTTCGAACTTAGTTATCAAGGCTTTGACTTTTATGCCAGGAAAGTACCCTCGCTTACTTATCTGTAGACCCCAAAGGAGACTAAATAAGATCCCTGCTGCATAAGAGAGGATCAAAACTATGATCATAGCCTCTACTTATTCTCGAAGTGTGAAGTTTGGTTAGTTGGTTTAACTTTCTGATTATTAGAGCAATTACATTATTTTTAATTAACTATTACAGATTCTAGTCAGCAGAAAATTTAAATCTGGGCTTTTATTGGTTAGTTAGTAATTTTAAAATAGGTCAAATTTAATAAGATTAAGACTTTTAATTTCATGCCTTTGATGATTGAACTTCATTTATTGGATGAAATTTTTTCCTCAAGAGTCAATTCTAACATAAATGTTTAATATAATCGGAATTGACATTTTTATTTATTTTGAATGAAATAAGAATAGTTATAAAATCTAGCTATAAATCTGATTCCAGCTTATTCTTTGTTAATTGCATTAGTCTTGAATCTATTTCTCTATATATACTGCACTGTATCCTCAGAATGATTTATTTTAGCAGCTCATCCTATAGCTTAAAGCTATATAATTAACTAAATCAATATTTTATTATCTTTAAATTATTTTCTTATCCCTAGAATCTTATCTATATTTTTTACTTTTATATTAATTCTATCAATCAATTATATAAAGAAGTAATAGAGCTCTACTTAATTTATAACATTTAAATCTTGATAAAAAAATGATTTATTACGAGAGTAGGAATTTTTAATTTAACTATAAGTACTCCATAGGTTATTTTTATCTGTATATTTTGAAAATTTCAAACTGCTAGTTCATTAAAGCTAGACTTCTGACTTGCTTTCTCATCTTTTATAATTTAGTTTTGCTTTTGTTAACTTTCTGGCTCTACCTTTAGGACATGATTTTGTTTAATCTGATCTTGTGGGGTTTATGAGTTATCTGGGGGTGAGTCTTGAGTGAGTAGCTTGGGTCCAAGTGTAGAAATGAGAATCGAAGATAATGGTGTTAGTATTATTATGCTGATGACTTAATAATAATTATGATACAATCAATTAGAAGTAGTAGTATTTTTAAATTGACTGCGACAGTCTATATTTGCATTCCATAATTTGCAAACTTTGCGTATTGGTCACCCATTCCTTTAAACTCAGAGAGTACAATACTCTAGAGTGTAGCAGTTATAGACCCTTTAGATATTGAACTAACTGCAACTAAGATATTTTCTTTGAAGTTTAATTTTGACTTAAAAGTGCTCATAAATACTCCTCCTGTTCTTGTTATCACACAAACTACGATAATTTAAAAAATGTTTATTATAATTGCAATATAGCTGTAAATCTATTGAAATATTTTATTAATTGGCAAAATAAATGATTATGGACTAAATAGATGGTGAAAGATAACTAAATTAAAAAAATGTTTTTCCATTCAATTGAACTTTTTTTGTTTGCTCAAAATCTATTGTCTTTAAAGTATCAGTTACCAGTCATAAAATAAAAAAATTTAGTTATAAAAATAACAGAAGCTAATAAATTCGAACATCATTATATAATAGGAAAAATAAATTTTATAGACAAATCAGGCAAAGTAGTTATAGTTAATTACTAACTGATTTTTGATATAATTTAACTTTTTAAGCGGCTCCTCTCAAAATTTTATTAACAAATTAGAAGCAATAGCATAGCCTAACTCACTGGATCTTACTTGAGAGAATATGAAAGAAGCACCTACTGATCCAAATAGCGCTGGAAGTAAGCATCACTTTTAAAAATATTTAATTAAAAAGTAAAACTACAAATTATTAAAAAAACGCTATTTGGATATCAAATTGAAAAGGAAGAAGCATAAAGAGTTGAAAATAAATAAAAAAAACAATAAAAGTAACGATGAATGATGGGTTCACTTGTAAAAATATGAAGATGCAGAGTTTACACACAAGTATAATTTGACAATATAAATTTAACCAAATTAGCAATAATCAAGTGAATTCAATTAGTTAAAAACTTTAACTGGATAGCAAAAAGTGAAACCTATAATTCTAGTGATTAAATAATGGAGGAATGATAGAGCCATACTGGTTGAAGTCTGGCACTTCACGATCTATACTGATATCAGATAGTATTAGTCCTAAGATTGCAGTGATTTAGCACTTGAAATCAATATCCCATGTCTATTTTTAACTCACACGCATAGCTCATTTAATAATTTAACTATAATCAACATTCATAACTGGACCCTATATGTAATGAACGAGGATTAATCTATGGCCCAGCATCTAAAATTAAAGAGAAGTACTATTTTTGCACCCTTCGCGGCTGATTATACCCATACAATCCCCAATTAAATCACTCCACATTATTTATCGATAGATTATTTAGCTAGAAAAAGATAATCAGATAATGATTAAAAATAATTGCCGAATGAAAGTAAGAATGTTCATTCTTGTTTTCATAGGTTTGCTGGGAAGTAAAATTATAATAGGCTTAATAATTTAGGCGCTTCTTCATCAGAACATCATCTATCAATAGATTGTTTAATTAAGAGCCTGAAATATACTGTATTATATCATAAATTTAAACAATAATTCCAATTATTTAAAGCACCATATAAGGAAGCCGAGTTGATCTGTAGGTTTCTTAGTATTCCAAATTCGGAAGCATACATATCCAAAACTGAGACAAGCTAGATACTAAGCATTTATATTCTCGTTTTAAAAGCGTTGGAGTAAGTTGAAAACTCAGAGGCTAGAACAAATCCAATTGAAAGACAAAAGCAGAATAGAGTTTTAAAGTAAATGCACTTTGGATTGGATTCAAAGGGCTTAAATGCAAAAGCCAAAAATCCACAGGCCACTCCAGCAACCAAGCCAACTAGTAATTAAATGAAAATTAATCCAATAGTCATAGACATATCAGATGAAGATCCTGTTATCTCTAGCTCTGCTTAATTCAAAGCAACTGCGTTTACAATTCCAAACATAGCTAGACAAAGTATGTTTTCAAATGTGCAAGAAGCAATCAAAGTGCCTGGTATTCCTTTACTTATTCCATAATGTCTATCACTCAAGCTTAACATTCAATTATTTTATCTTATTATTCCTGGGACTAGAACTGCTGCTGATATTGTTCCTACTGAATAGGCAAGACAAAAGCTGAAAGACGTCGGCATTCCGTAAAGTCCTTTTACTAAAAACCCAACAACACAAACCTCAACTGTCTGAGGTATTACTGTCAGTAGAAGTAAAAATAAATATTTCAAAATATAAATAAATAGCACTACCAATAAGCCCTTGCCTTTTAATGCTATGTTCATTCCTCCCCTTGTTAGAATTAGAGCAAGGATAAACTTTCGAATATAAATTGCCCACTTCTCAGGATAGGCCTCCATGAAATCTCCGAAAAGGTTTCGTGCTATCATACCGATCATTATTTGAGGAACCGAGGTAGGGATTTCGAACTTAGTGAAAAAAGGTTTAACTTTAATGGCTGGGAAGTACCAGCATTTGCTTATATGCATGCCCCAAAGGAGACTAAATAAGATTCCTGCTGCATAAGTGAGAATTAATACGACAGCTAGAGCCTTAATTTGTTCTTAAAGTGTGAAGTTCAGTTAGTTCGTTTGATTTTCTGATTATTAGAGTAATTATAAAATTTCCATTAATTATTGCAGATTATAGTCAGTGAAAACTTATCTTTTTGTACGAACTGGTTGGGTAGGCATGCTAAAAATAGCTCACATTATTTATTATGGGATTTTAATTGGATCAGTGTGTAAAAATATTCATTAAATTAAAAAGATTAAATTAGTGAAAGTTGAAGAATATTTATACTTCAATCATCATTAAACTATTCTAAAGAGCATAAGTTTAAAAGTTTGCTTTATTTTAACTTTAATTCTTACTCCGGAAAGATAAACAGCATTATTAAAATTACTTGAAATAGAAGAAATTTCTAGGAGGACTATCATATCTCGCGAAAGAGAAGCACTCTGTATTTTATTAGGGAATATCTCTAATTAAGTTATTATTGGCTATCTAAAATTGCAACAGATCGATCCACAAAACAAAGAAATACAAAGTTAAATTGCCATTAAATACATTTATACAAGTCCTAATCTAAATTGATTATTTTCTATAATAAGAAATAAGGGATAGCCCTTTAATAAGATAAAGTGTTCGGCTAGTTAATAAGAATTATGGATTTTAACTTTTATAGTTTGTGTAAAATCATTACCAAAGCAAATTAAATCTATATTTGTTTGGTTTAAGGTAAATTAATTAAGAAAAGTAAACTTAAAATTGTATTCAAGCTTTTTCTTTTTTGATTGCCTTGGTTTGAATCTATCTCTCTGGATATGCTCTGCCTGATTCTCTTAAAATGTTATTTGCTCTAAAAATATTTGAATTGGAAAGAGTGGAGTCTCTAGTTGTGTTTACGAAATACTTGGGTTATATATGATGAAGGTATGAGATTGGATAAACATACTTAATCATCTCTAAGTATTTGTAAAGAGAATTGATGCCCGTTAATTTCACTTAGCAATTCGCTCATAGGTTTATCTGCTCTCACATTATCAGTCCTATCTAATGCTTAAAGATGTCTAAATACTGGATAAATAATTTATCAATTAAAATTTAACTACTTGCACATGGAATCTTAAATTTTCTTTTATATTTCTCCTTCGCATTTTTATTAGATGACGAAGAAAAAATTAACATCTTTTATCAGAGTAATAATTCTTTAATTTATTCATTTTCATAGATTATTTTTTATCTACATATTTTCAATATTTCAGTTTACTATTTCTTTTAAGTTAGACGTCTCTATTTCATTATCGTCTACTTTTGCTGAATTTGCTTATTTATCATTTTCTGATTCATCCTGCTAATCATCAGCTCTTATTTCTAAAGATGGAGGAGTAGGATCATCTTTCTTATCTTGAAGGCTAGTTAATTGATTTTGAGCTAGGAAAAGAGGGCCAAGAGAAGAAATTAGAATTGATGAAATAGGTGCTAGTATTATTATGCTCAGGACTGCACATACAAATAAGAAATATTTGTCTAAAATATTTAACTGACACTGTCTGAATCTGCACTCCATATTCTTTGTAATCAGCGTACTCATCTCCCTTCCCTTTGAACTAGGAAAGCACTACACCTTAGAGAGTAGCAGTTATGGCTCCTTTAGAGAACCAACTGCCTGCTGCAAATATTTTTTCTCTGAAGTTTAGTTTTGAGTGAAAAGTACTTAAAAATATTCCAATTGTTCGAGGTATCACTGAAACCACTATAATATTCATTTTATATAATGAGAATGGCATCCCCTGCTTCACTAGATTTCACCTAAGAGAAGATGAAAGATGCCCCTACAGAACCAAACAGTGCTGGAAGTAAGCACAAAATTAATTCAAAATATAAATACTCATTAAATTAAGATATAAAATTATTAGCACCAAATAATAAAACCAAGTTGATCAGTTGGTTTCTTAGTACCCCAAACTCGGAAGCATACATACCCAAAGCTCAGACAAGCTATATACTAGGCACATTATAATTAGATATTTCAAACTAAAAAAGGCATTTGAATATGAGGAAAATTCAGAAGCAAGTACAAATCCAATAGCAACCGTAGAGCAATATAGAGTTTTAAAGTATATGCAATTTGGATGAGATTAAAGGGGTTTAAATACAATAGCCAGAAATCCACAGGCAACCCCAGCAGCTAATCCCACAATAAGTTAAATGAAAATGACTCCGATTGTCATGGACATATCTGAAGAAGTGCCAGATATCTCTGATTCTGCTTAACTTTAAGCGACTGCGTTTACTATTCCAAACAATACAAGGCAAAGGATGTTCTCAAAAGTACAAGATGCAATTAAAGTACTTGGTATTCCTTTAGCCACGCCATATTTACGATCATTTAAACTTATCATTCAATACATATAATGAATTAATGTATTCCTGGTACCAACACAGCAGCTGATATTGTTCCAATCGAATAGGCAAGACAAAATCCAAAAGCAATTGGCATCCCAAAGAGAGCAGAAGCTAAAAAGCCAGTAACGAGAACCTCAACTGTCTAAGGAATCACTGTCAGTAGAAGATAAAATAACTATAAATAGCACTACCAAAAGACCCTTGCCTTTGAAAGTGATGTTCATACCTCCCCTTGTTAAAATCAATGCAAGGATGCCCTTTCGAATATAGCTGGCCCATTTCTCAGGATAGGCTTCCATAAATTGACCGAAGAGATTTCTCGCTATCATTCCGATTATTATATGTGCTACTAAGGGAGGGACCTAGAACTTCGTTATCAAAGGTTTGATTTTTAAGCCAGGAAAGTACCAGTGTTTGCTTATGTTCATACCCCAAAGGAGACTAAATAAAATTCCTGCTGCGTAAGCGAGTATTAATACTACAACCAGTGCCTCGATTTGTTCACCTAGATTGAAGCTTGATTTGTTTGCGTGATTATCTGATTATAACTGAGGTTAATAAAAAATCAAAGCAGGAAAATTAAATTTAAATGGATTTAAGATTTGTAATATAGTCATTCTTAAATATAAAAAAAATTATCACAATGCTTGATAGATAACATAATATTTTTATTGTTTTTTATCCTCGCCATTTTTAAATGAGATTATATGTCTTAAAATAATTAAGGTCTGCCAGTTTTAGTAAAATATATTCAAAATATAAAACTCTTTATGGATCTTATTTTACAATGAGAAGATTATTGAATTTTTTTTAAATTAGAATCTTCTAAAAATTAACTTGACAATTAAGCAAGTTAAAAATAGAAATGTAATAATTATTTTTATTGCCCCTAATTTTCAATATAATTTTAATTGATCATTGATTTCTATTAAATTGAAACCAATATTAGAGCATTTACATTATTTTATGTTATCTATTACAGATCCTATTAGCCAGTAAATATATATTTGCATCTCATTTCGATAGTTTTTGTGTTTATAATAGGCCTTATCATTTCATAAGAAATAAGGGACTCACTCTTTACCTTTTTATATATTGAATAGTATCATTTTAGTGGAGATTATATTTAATTGTTAAGAACTTTAATTCTAACTTCATTTAAAATATGAATTGTCATTTTTATATAGTTTGATTGAAATTATCTAATAAATCTAAACTAAAAATTATTAATTATTTTCAAGGTTATACTCTGTTAATTGCATTTGGCTTGAATCTATCCCTCTGGATATGCTGCACCTGATCCACGGAATGAGTAATCTGATCTATCCACTATTTGAATTGAATTGCATTACTAGTTAAGTAGATCGCCTCCACTCCTGAATTTTCATTTGATAGCTTGAATACACCTTCAAAGGAAAGATTTTGGTTTACCGCTCCTACTCCTCGTATTGGTGAAACAGAACTTGCAGTTCTAAACCTTGAATCAAATAAATATGCTTATGATAAAGATAACTATGTTTAGTAGATTTATTTAAGACTGACTATATTTAAAAATTGAGAATTAATGCGAAACTATGTCTCTCTGTTTGGAGAAGCTGATTAGTTTTCGTTGATTGCTTTGGGTACCTCTTAAACGATGCTACTCTTCGCATAAAGCTCCTTATCGTAGTTCAATTTAAGGCCAGGTAGCTGGTACACATGCTTGAAATAAATTTTAATGAATTAACTTGGGTTCTTCAAGATTCCTGATTGCAAATTCAAGTACTCCAAAGTTAGTGAGTACTACAAATACGTCTTTCCAATTTTTATTTTGGCTTGGATCCACTCCTAAAGTGAATTTGTCCTTCCAAGTCACTGCTCTCTTCCTCAAATGAATTAATAACTTTTACTATAAAATGTCCACTCATGTATGAAATTAAGTTGAGAGTGGAAAACTTGGCCATCTCATTTTGAACTCTTAAGCTATTAAAGTTGAACTAGGATTTCTGTGGGTTGCTGCTGCTGGTTATGAGCTCTATCACATCAGTCTGAGTGATCAGAAAACTCAGATTCACGAACATACATACATAAAATTCACTCTGACTCTTAGGAGTTTAATGAACTCAGTTAATTCTGCATAGTGAGTGGCAGAACTTTCATTCTCTACTTGTAATTTATGCACCACTAAGTGAGAAAGACCAGTGAAGCCTCTATCTGTGAACTTAAAAGCACATGCTCTCATCTCAGTCTAAGGTTGAATGAAGGATTCTATTTTCATAAGTTTGATTGGAGAAGAGGAGAACAAAAGCTTAAGTGTTTCTGTTGAGAATAGGTACATGAATTAGGAAGTCACTATAAGAAAGGCTTCATATCTCTTTCCCAAATCTAAAAAATTAGCAAAATATATAGTCTTATAAGAATATAAGCTTTCTCTATTTTAATTCTAATTATTTACTAATCTTGTACATAGACTCTATCAGAGAAGAGAGGTACATCAGAATTGTTGCCATAAATTTCAAGTTCGAAGCCCTCACTAGTTCTGACTTAATTTTGTAGTATCTGCTGAAGCCTCTTTAACTACGGAGTAGGAGGGTCATCAAGCAAATCTAAGAAATCGTAATCAACTTCTTACTCCAGCGTTTCTTGCCTCTCAAACTGGTTGTCCTGATTTTCGATCTAAGCATTAAAGTTATGATTGAAAGTGTTATTGAATTTGCTAGACTGTAGAGCAAATGGGGCGTTATTAAGTTGCCTAGATGAGTCTATCATAGCAATTGAACTTGACCTCAGCTATTACATTGAAACGTAACCGCTCTCGCTTTCAAAGGCTACTAATTCAGGAGATGACTTCTCTTTCGATTCCTTAAGTTTAAATTCTTCATCTAGCGAGTTCACATATAGGGGTGTTACAGTCTGCGTTTATTTTTCAAGCTTTGAGTCAGGTGTTGAAATTTGTTAGCTTAGGTTTTAACTAGCATTGAATAATTTTATTTCCTTGGGAGTTTAAAAATCTTCAACAGTAGCTAAGTCTGATCGGATTTGAGTATTTTAAAAACTTTTATTCTCTTATGTTTCTACTTAGGTAGTTACAATAAAGAAACTTAGTATTTAAAAGTTTTGGTTAGGTCTAATAAAACGAATTCCATCTCGTTATACGCCTGCTGAATATCCTCTACCAAAGAATATATGTATAAGTGTTAGAAATTGTGGAATAATTTATCTCGTTAAATTATAATAAAATAGCTCCTTATCTTTTAAAATGCTAAAATAATTAATGACTTGGAAAACGAATTAAGTAAATATAAAATATTATAAAGAATACAACTTCTAATTCCCATTAAGAGCTGATCTGAGAGTTTAGAACTTATCTTGAGTAATTTATCGCTTGTTATAAATATCTGCGTTAGCTTTTTATATTTTTGAATTGAGCTATTTGAGAATAGAAAGTTGCTTGGACTCTTTCCCCTCTTATGATTTGCCCTAATATTTAAAGCCATCCTTCTACTCAGTATGGATAGCTATATGGGAGCCTCTCTTGTGATTAAGGATTAAGGAAGGGGAGACAGTATGTGAGTTAGACTAGTGGGTTTGATATTTATTAGACAAACTGTGTCTGAGACCAGCTTGTGAAGAGGGAGAAATCTCTGCGTCAGATACTGTTTCCCCCTCTCCTTTGATTGAACTTGGAGTCTGAAGATTCTTCTTCACAATATTGTGATTAGTCAGCTGTATTTCTTTTCGGATTATCTCGCTGGGCGAGTTTATCCTAAGCCCTTTCGAAGAATAGCAAACTAAATAAGTAGAAGTTTGAGATTGGTAAGTTCTGATATTGGCAAAGGTTTGTTATGTCAGTTGATCTTTCTCTTCCAATATTTGAAAATGGTTCTCTTGCAAGTTATTGAAAATATACAAATGGATATATTTTGAGTTGAGAGCTTGAGAGTCTTGCGTATTAAAATCACTATCGATGCTACTCTGAAGGAAGGCTTCTTCCTCATCATAGAGAGAGATATTTTTCTTGGGTTGCTGCATCATACTCAACTACAATTTAGAAGGGGAAGCAATAAGTTAGTTCTGATTTGGTGAAGTTAACATTTGATTAGTTCAGATCAATATAAACGAATTGACTTATTATAATGTTTATAACTTTTAATCTTCGAAAATAAATTTTCATTAAAGGTTAAGGCCTTTCACAAAATTAACACTTAGTTTGATAAGAAGAATAATTATTATAACTGTTACATCTCATGATTTATCTCGTTGAATGAAAAATAAAGACTATCTCAAAATATAAGGCACTCTTTTTCCTTAACTTCTTTAACTTTGCTAGTTTTTGCCTGGTGGAGTTTAGCATTTGAACTCACTATATTTTAGTCCGTTTTAAGATGAATCTCCTAAGAATTTAAGTGATTCTTATAATCCCTGATCAGTGGAGATGGCTGCTGTTGCCCTCCATCATTTTTTATAATGCCATTGAGTTTAGGAAGCACACTAGCTGACTATCCAATTTTTTGGAGGCCGCTTGCATTTCCAGCATCCTTAGCCAAATAAAACGGAAAGAGATATAAAGCTAAATTAAACAGCCAACATAAATTCCTGCTCGTTTTGATTAGCCAAATTGTTGCGTTTAAAGTTATTGGTGCTAAAATTATTAAATAAAAAGTCTATTTTATGCTCTTAGCTCTATCAATAACTTAGCTTTCTATCTTATTTTGAATTCTTCCTCTGCTCAGAATTAGATCTGGGTCGACTTAAAATCTATCAGGTGTGTTATCTGGAAGATTATTATGCTGGTTATAGTAGGATCCCTCTAAGATTCCAACATTCGACATTACTCTATTCTAATGATTGATGGTCCCTACACTCACGTGATTGTTAATAGATGTGTGGATTCCAAACTCTTTTTCCTCTTCCTCGTCTATAATTATCACTTTATTTCTTTTGTTTGGATGAGTTTAGAACTTGGAAGGCTTAGCTCCAAACGATTTGGAGTCTATATTAAGCAAAGATGAAATAATATTGCCAATAGAACCTTCATCGAATCTCTCTTCCTTTATTTCACTTGATAAGGCATCGCAATTATCTCCTTTTTCTAACCTCAAAAAGTTGCTAACTCCTTTCTGCTCCTCACCAACTTTACAATTTATGATTGCATTGATGTCTGGATTCTTTTTCATCTCAACCCCTATTTCAATTTAAGTAAAGGATAATTTTACATTCTGTTCTCTTAGCTTGGTTTATGTTTGGGCCCTCTTTCTTGAACGTTTCTTAACCCACAGGAGGATTCTTCCTCTTAAACCCTCTTTCCCTGAGCTCTTTATATTCCTGCTTCAATTGCTCAATTTCTCTTCTTCTAATTTCTTCATTGTAGGCTTTGTACAGCTAAATTTAAACTCATTAAATAAGTTTGATGAGAGTTGATTTATATGATTACCTCTCATCCTATATTTAATTATAATTACAGAATCTATGAATTACATTCTAATTGTTATTAGCTCCTCTCTGTTAATCGATATCCATCATCATATTCCTCAGTTGGTCACCACGAATCATCTTCTAAGCTTCCAAGAACCCGGCAAACTAGAAATCAGTCGGCTGCCCTGAAGCTCTAGCTTATTCTTGCAGTTCATTGTTATTTTGCTGTGAAACTTCTCTACTAGCCATCTAATTGGCTTGTGACTATGGATTGATATCCTCTTGCA
>JAJKFJ010013094.1:0-11827 GCA_027382625.1 Tetmemena sp. SeJ-2015 | reverse complement strand
TAAACCTTCTAAAGATTCATACTCAGGTTATGTGAAAGTCCAAGAGAGTTTATTGAGATCTACTAGTTCTGAGAGTCTTTTACTTAGCTCACGTTATAGCTGTGGCTATGACCATACATATTTTATAAAAGTCTAAGTGAGGTAAAATAATTTGGCAGCTTTTCCTTTGGAGTCAAAACTTCAATATTTCAATAAATATTTTCATATTATAAAATGAGTCTTGACATTTTTAGAGTTTTCTTCAGTATCATCGAAGCTTATAAACTGCAATTTACTACTTGATTCTTGCTAGCTCCAATTGATGTTATTGTTTTCAACTCTTTGAAAATCCTCCACTACTCCACCTCCACCCACTACTCTTCTTTAGCTACTGAAAGTGCTTGGCTTTAACTCACTGCTCTCTTGTGAAGGCTTTACGTTGGATGAACTCTTACTGGGAGAATTTTGGTTCTAGCTGATCAGTTTCTCTTCAAATTTAGACAAACTAGCTGCAATGGCTTGCTATTTATCTTTCCTAATTCTTATTTGAGGTTAGGGAGAAGAACTCATATCTTGAACTGAAATCAACTTCTGACTGGAATTTAGAAGCACCTGATTCTTCATCTTTAGAATTTCAAGTCGAGATCCTTCTTCTATATTAGCTGCTTTCAAAGGATCTGAGAAATCGGATATAGAAGTTTGAGGTTCACTTGGGGTAGTAATAAGCAATCCTTAAGTTTGCTTCTAGCTCGGCAATGAGGAACTAATGTGCTGATATTCCTACTTTTTTATCAAAAGACTTGCAGTGTCTTTGACTTCTCCTTAAATTGAAGTTCTTGCTTGGGATCCAGCTCTTCTAAGTTTCTTGGCTTCTTCGTTGTCTGAACCTCGATCAGAGGTCTAAGTCCAAGCATCAATCATTTCTATCTTCTTCATCTATCTAAGCTTAAGCCTATCGTAGAGAGGATTAGAGTAATTGCTATAAAAACTTATAAGCACAGGGAAGGTGATTACAAAATCTTTTTCACTGGAGATCTCTAAACTGGCTTCTGAGGCTTCTTTGATGGAGATATGGCGGGTTCCTCACTATAAGAAGGTTATTCATTGATTCATTGTTAGCTTTATGAACTTACATTTTCTTTTTGAGAGCTCTTGTATCAGTTAGCTTCCTTCTTTAGTCAACTTTCTTCTTTTTAACTTTGATGGGTACTATCTTTGCCATTTCTTCTTCCTCTAAATTATCTTCACTAGGATCACTGTCTGAGCCTGAACTGCCTTCCTCACCTCCTTCTTTGCCCTCAGTCATTTTCACCAACTCTTTATTGTCTTGTAAATCAATTGAAATATATATTGATCAGTTAAAGATATTTTATAAGGTTTAGCTCCTTCTAAAGTGAGTCAATATTGATTTAGCAGTAATCTTTGGGTGAAGCTGGCTCAGATTTTTGTTCTTCCTCCTCATTTTAAACTTGCTTTCGTTTGTATCTCATCGATATTTCATTCAAAGTGGCTTACACATCTATCAAATAAGATAAATGAGATTCATCCATAGAATTATTGATTGATTCATCTATCTTGCAATAGATGATAAGTGCCTCAAGAATTTTCTTCCCACAGTTCATAAGATGCTCAGTTGAGAAATGCTGATCTTTCAATACTCCCTTATCTGCACCTGAGAAGCTGGCTTCAAGAGTGTAGATAGTGGGTATTTTAAGTTCTTTCCACATGGCTATTCTCGCTGTAGCTTCTTTAGATAAATTATTTGCCTCCTCATTTAAAAATTGAATGGAGATTTATGCATATTGAAACGAGAATACTCAAAACTGAAATAGTCACAGATTTTTGAGAGAATAAACGGGTATAGTCTTGTGGCATCAGGCTTATCAGCATAGTTATTACCATACATGAAAATGTTCTTGCGTCTTGAATGTCCATGAAAGTCGCAATAAAGGGCGATATCTCTCTCTTTGGAAAATGCTTTCACCATTCTTTTTATTGAAAATACCACAGGATGCAGGATTTTGCTCGGAGTTTTCCATCTTCTGTTGAGATCAGAACCACACAGAGAGCATCTATAGTTCCCATTTATAACTCCGTCTGGATTTATCATTGGCACAATTTTAAACACAAACTTTTCTCTTAACACTCTAGCTTCAGGAGCATTGCTAACCAAAAAGTCTATTAGCCCTTTCATCATCCAAGATGCATTTAATAAATCGATGGAAGTAAAATTTTAGAATTTAAATAGAGGGAAAAATATTTGACTCACCAGGATGAACTCTCGCGCTGAGGACAACTCCCATTTTCTAGTTTACTGGTTTTAGAAATGAGAATGATAAATTTAAATTTTCCTTCGCTATTAAGTTAGGCAGGAGCTTTATTTAATGGGTCTCTTTCCTTGCTTGTTATGGTTATGTATTCGCATTTATTTCCAGCCAGAGTTCTACAAAGTGTGCTTCTGTAGAAGAAGTTCTGTGTATAAATTTAAGAAGAGCAAAAAAGTAAAATTAGGGTGTATAGGAATCTTTCTCAATTCTGGATAGGTCATCTTATAGATCAGAGTAGGTGTAGGGGAAGCAGTGAGCGAAGTACACCTAATCTCCATCATCACCCTCGAATTAATGTGAGAATGAGAATGTATAATAGTAACGAGCTTGTCTCATATTCTCTCGTCTATACGCATTTTAATAGTAACCTATTTCATATCCTAAACTTTAGGAAGAAAGAAAGACCATATTTTAATGTAAAATGAAAAATAAAGTTTACTCTATGCCAGCCCAGACCTTAATTTTTCTTGAGGTTGCTCGAAAATGCTAAGATCTTCATGCCCTCATTATAAAGAGAATCAGTCTTGGCCAAATTCAAGATGTTGAATAGTTATATTCATTTTCTTAAGTATTTTTATGTTGAACTTAACTCTCAGTCCCTTTGTGGCATTACTTATTCGAAAGAAATACCATTGAGTATGCCCATTCGTGTTTATATCGTTCTGTAGAACTAGATCATACTCACAATCTGATATCTTCGTAGCGCATAGCAAGTTTCCAGATTCAAATCTACTTTCGAAGAGCAAAGTTTTATCGGTTTCAGAAGATAGAGTGTAATAAGGTAAGGCTGGACCACTGTCATTCTGCTTGTTTACTACACAAAATCTTTTTAGCATCTATAAAATCATCAATGATACTACGTTAGACTTGGTCCTCAGTTTTTCAAAGTTATTATACTCGGTATCTATATTGTGTTCTTTAATGAGTTTCTTGATGTTGATTAGGTAAGTCGCGGATTTTATAGCTTGGCTTAGCTAAGCATTATTCCCTGTAACTCCTGATCCAGTACCCCCAGTTCCGATATTAATCATCACCACCATTATAAGATATTCAGTATAGAGTTGAGCTGCTTTTCAAGATTGACTATGTACTATTTGCCAAACCTACAATAGACAATCTTGCCTTCCTTGTCGTGTTTGACTATCTCTTCTGCGAGATAGCGAAGTCCTGATCTTGTTTATTGATTACCTCCTGCAAGAGATGATGGATCTGAGACGGAGTCTCCCGAGGGTATGCCATTCTATCTTTTCTTTTATAAGCTTACTTCATTCATCAGCTCTTTGGATCTCTCACCCCCTTTAAGGTCATCTGTCTAATTTCAAAAAATACATACAATAGCATTAAATTAATATTATCTGTCTTTCTAATATAAAGCATTATCTAGACTCAAATATTACACAAAGCTGATAGGTGCTCCAGTTCTTATCGGCTCTACTATGAAATTAGTCTTGGCTATTAAATCCTCAGGAGGAGGTACTAGGTATAAAAATGATGATGTGAGTAAATACAAGAAATGCTCTTTAAACTATATTTGTCATTGTTCTTCAGCATATTGAACTCTTTAAGTAGCTAGGGACTATTGATACTCAAATCATCTGATCCGAAATTCCCTTCATCTCTCCCTCTATACTTGTGGAGCTCAGCTAAACTTGCAGTTCCCGTTCCCCCTTTCCCAGCAAGGTAAAAGTTCTTAACGCCTTTAAGATTGTCCTACTTATTTTTGTGATAGTCAGGTGGAGAACCATCCTTAGCTGAAAAGTCTGAGCCACTTCCCTCCTCCTCATCCTCATTGTTTGTACTCCTGACCACTTAACCACTACTATTCCCCTCGCTCTATTTTGAATTTGTATCGTCATTAGACACATTCAATTAATTAACCTATGATGTGAAGAGAAACTAAGGAAATGTCTTAATTTCCTTGACTATTCTCTTTTTGTCTTGCAGCTGAATTACTTAGTAGCCGTTTCTTTTTTTTAGCAAAGGGATTTAAGTGTGAGTTACTCTCCTCGTCACTAAATTTAAATGAGTTTGAAAATGCTTACCTTTCTTGATGAGATACCTACTGAAGAGAGCTGCTCTCTTTCTCATCTTCTTGGCTTGCATCAGATGCATCTCTGGCTTTTTGTTTCGCAATATTTTCCTCTTGTCCACTTTCATTATCTCCACCCTAAGGATTATTGAAATTTAGAGAGTCTTATTGGACATTTGAAGCTAAACTTTCTGTAGCAAGACTGTTCTACTTCTATCTGTTAAGGGCAATTGCCTCTGCTCTTTGTTGACTATCCCTTGTTACAGAATTTGCAAACTGATTCATAGTCTTGCTTTGAAGAATGACTCTTTCGTTGCTATCTGCTTATAGAACTTCATTTTCTCCTTCTAAATGCTTATAGAAACTAAGTAACAAAGAATATAGATTAATGCTTGGAGACATTAAGTTCACTGTTAGCATTCTATATTTTAAAGTCGATCCTATCTTTTTCTTAACCTTGATTTTTCCTTTAAAGCTTAAACGAATGAGTCAGATTAGATTTAAATTTTTAAAGCTGCTTTTCGAGTAATGAGGTATTCTTAGAAGCATCTGGCTTTTTTTGTTGCTTGTTTGCTTTAGTCTTTAAATTTGAGATCTGATTATTATTGGCGGCAGCTGATAATTACTCGTTGGCTTGGTTATTGCTGCTTGCTGTAAGTAAACTTGAAGCCAATTGGTTTGAAATGGCTCCGCTATTTTTAGCAGTTGATACGTTCGTTCCTCCCATTAGCACTTGCTGTTGAAGATTAGAAGAGTTTAAATTAAGATATTATATAGGTTGGATGAGAGTTTATGAAGTCACTACTGATCCTTTAAGTCTAAGACTTAAGAGCTAAATATATTATTAAATCGTGCTACAATTAATGAGTACACACTTACACATCTATAAACAAATATAATTATGAACTATATCTCTTTACCTCCCTAAGAATTATTCTTGTCTTGGAATCCTGAGCTATATTTTACAGTGCCAGTCAAAGACTGTTAACCTCCTAAATTAGGCCCCTTTTAAAGCTCCTTTTCATCCTTTGCCTGACTAGACAAGTACCGATTTAAATTTATAGAATATATAATTTAATCATACGAATTTCCATAAATGGATTATAGGATGAATACGAAAGGATGATCGTCGATTGTAAAAAAATAGAGATTAAAATAACACCTAAACCCTTATTAATTATGATTTTATCTTAAATCTGATTATTTTTACTATTACTGGAATTTCATTTTGCTAATGGAGGTTTCACTGTTATATTTTATGATTTGAATTTAGATACTTCCACCACATTGTATATCTGCTATTCTATCAATCCATTCAATTTTTTGTCTTCTATCGAATTGCAATGTTCAGAGAGATCTTAGAATGACTAGGGATTTTTGATGATATTTTAGCTGGATTTCAGGATATCCTTTAGGACTTATCAGATAATTGCCTAATTGCGTAATTATTTTAAATTATTGTATTTATTGAGATTCGAACCCTAATTGGATTATTTCAATTCCCGACCGTTGCCAGTTGGCCACCCGGACTCCTCTAACCTCCTCCTTCTCCCCCTTTATTTTATACTCCTTACCTCCGATTTTCCATCCGTATTTGAGCCATAGTGAATTAAAAATTAATAAAAATTTTCAGCTTAGCTTTATGATGGAGGGTTGCTGCTTTTCTGATTTTGCAAAGCCTTTGGCTGGTTGATTTTCTAACCCATGCTTGCTGTAGCAGGAGCGTTAGAGAGACCAGCGTTGGGGAGTTTAGAATTTTTTGTTTTTCTACCTGCCAGCGACTCCATTCCAATTCTAGTTTGTTATAATTATACTTTCTATAATCTCTTAATTATAATGTGATAGCTTATTCAAAGAATAGAAAAAACTATTAATTCATAATCAAATTTCACCTTTCTCTGTATATATTGAAATTCTTAGAAGAATTGAACATTTAAATTCAGCATTGGCAACAGCTAAGTCCAAAATCTCTTTTCATAATTACTAGTTAAATAAATATCGAATGCACATTATTGAGATTACTTTAGAGGGATTTAAATCTTACCCTACCACAACAAAATTGACCTAACTTGATCCTTAGTTTAATGCAATTACTGGACTCAATGGCTCTGGAAAATCTAACATCCTAGACGCAATATGTTTTGTGCTAGGTATTTCATCTTTGCAGCATGTCAGAGTCTAAAATTTGCAAGAACTTATCTACAAACAGGGAAATGCAGGTGTCAGTAAGGCTATGGTTACTATAAGGTTTGACAATTCTAAGAGAAAAGGACCAGAGATGCTGAGAGACTATCCTGAGATAGTGATTTCAAGATAAATTGCGGAGGGCAAGAGCAAGTATATTTTAAATGGGAAAGTAGAGACCGCAGATAAGATTAAGCAGATGTTTATGAGCATCTCCCTCAACGTCAACAACCCACACTTTCTCATTATGCAAGGCAGAATCACCCAAGTTATCAATATGAAGCCCTAGGACTTACTTTCATTGATTGAGGAGGCCAGTGGTACTTCACTCTACGAAAATAGAAAACTCGTTTCACTCAAGACCATTAGTAAGAAGTAGGCGAAGGTTGATGAGCTCACTAATATCCTAATCTAGGAAATCAATCCTCATCTTGAAAAACTAAGAAAGGAGAAGGAGTACTATCAGCGATATGTATCCTACGAAAACGAAAAAGCACTACTGTGGAAACAAATCGTAGCTTACGAGTACTATGGCAATGACAAGTAATACTTGCAAAAGTCTGGAGAGATAATCAAGCTAAGGGAGCAAGGTGATGAGCTATTGAAGCTTCAGCAGCAGAGGGATTCTGAAATAGGATACTTAGAAGAATAAATTCAATAGGCTAAGAGAAATGACATCACTCACATCAAAGTTCAATGGGATAAGATGTAAGAAGATATGAGAAAGCTTGAGAGAGATCTTGTGGACAAGCAGGCAACTTTCAAGCATACAGAGAAAAGTCTTAGAGAGAATGAGTAAGTGCAGAAAAAACTCACTCGCTATACAGAAGAACTCAAGAGAACTATGGATAAGAATAAGAAGCGAAGAGATGACATCATGACTCTCCTTAGAAAGTATAAGCGAGAGCATGATCTTAAGAAGGATTAGTATAAATAGGTTATCTAGAGTATCATTGACTTGAAGGAAGGGAAAGATGTCTCAATAGATGAAGGAGTCGGATTAAGAGACTAAATGAATGAGGCAAAGAAAAATCTCGATATGACCTTGACTGAGATTAAACAAACCTAAGCTACAATTAAAAGACTAGAGCGAGAGAGACACGATCTCTCTGAAAATCTCAATCATCTTCAATAGTCTAATGAAGAAATCAAAAGATAGATTTAAAAAGTGGTTCAAGAGCTGAAGGCTGGAAATGAGACTCTTTAACAAAAGCAGTATGATCCAAAGATTGAAATCATGAAGCTTTCAGAAAAGAGAAAACTTGAGGATGAGCTCAAATAAATCAATCATTAATTAGATGAACTACAATCTGAGTTTGGTCATAAAATTGAGATGAAGTATAATATGCCACTGGCTGATTTCGACCACTCTATGGTTAGAGGAAGGCTTATCAAGTTATTTCAGATCAATAAGAATGACGAGAGATTTGCAAGAGCATTAGAAATTGTGGCTGGCCATAAACTATTCTCAATAGTTGTAGATAATGATGTAGCCTGTAGTCTGCTGATGAAGCATCAAGCTTTTAAAAAGTACAGGGTAGATTTGATACCTAACAATAAAATTAAGTTCAAAGAGCCTACTGAAGATGTGCTTAAGTATATTCGCACAGTAACTAAGGGCAAAGCCAGACCTGCAATTGAATTGATTACCTTCAACCCTGCTCTTTCTAATTCAATTAAGTATGTCTTCTCAAATGTGCTAATTTGCGAGGACCCTGACACTGCAAAGAAACTTGCCTTTGATCCTTACGTGAGAATGAAGACAGTGACAATTGAGGGAGATATTTATTAGCCACATGGGATCCTCTCAGGAGGTTACATGTAAAATAAGGATGGGCGTTCTCTATTAAACATCAAGTAAATCCTTCACTTAGAAGGTTAAAGGCGCTAGAAAAATAATGAGCTACAAGAAGTGCAAAATGTCATCTTGCTGTAGAGACAGAAGGCGTTTGAGTATCAATAAAGGAAATCTGAGAATGAGTTGAATGAACATTAGCTCAAACTACTAAGGGATCGTCTAGAGCTAGACTAGAGAGATGCAGTCTCAATTAAACTCAAGAATGCTGAAGAAGACCTTGAAGATGCAAAAAAGAAGTAGGCTTCACTCAATGACTTCGAAAGGAAGTACAGAGAGGAAGAAGAACGATTGAGATTGGAGATAATTCAAATGGAAAGCAAGAAAGATTAAAAAATGGAGGTCCTTGAAGAAATGAAGGATAAGCTCAGAGCAGAGCTTGAACGCATAAGCAGAGATTTGAAAATCAACCAGAGAGAGGGAGATAAGTTAGAGTACGATTGCGAGGAAAATGATAAGGACCTGAAGAATGCTTCAGATTAGAGTAATAAGGAGCTCATTGAAAGAGAAAAGTTACTTGCAGAGTTTGAAGATTTAAAGAGAGTTATAGATGACTATGTTGGGCTGAAGAATGACAAGCGAGATAAAATGAAGCAGCTACAGTAAGAATAGATCAGAGCAACTGGAAAAATAAAGGAGCAGATTGAATAGAAGCAAAAACTGGAAAAGCTCAAAGAACTTAACAATCAAGAAATCAAGAAGCTAGATAGTAGAATTACCAAACTTACAGTTGAATGCAATGATACAGAGAAGAAGCTTATTACTTTAGAATAGGAAAATCAGTGGATAAGGGCTGAGAGGGAAATGTTTGGCAACCCTGAATCTACAGAGTACTAATTTGGGCCACAGTTTAACATGGTAGAAAAGACTAGACGCTATTATAAGCTTAAAGATGATACTCAAAGCATGAAAAAGCAAGTCAATATGAATGTTGATACCATGTCAGATAGAGCGGAGAAAGACTATACGGATCTTATAAAGAAGAAAGATAAACTCATGGTCGACAAGGCAGGCATAGAATCAAGTATTCAAAAGTTAGATGCTCTCAAAAACAAAACTTTAATGGATACGTATGAAGTAGTGAATGAAAATTTCCGCAAGATCTTCATGACTCTTTTACCTGGAGCTTAAGCAAAGCTGGATATCATAAATCCTAACAATATCCAAGAAGGAGTAGGATTGAAAGTTGCTTTCCAAGATAATTGGAAGGAAAGCTTGACTGAGTTGTCAGGAGGTTAGAGATCATTGCTTGCTCTTTCTTTCATCTTAGCTCTATTGAAGTACAAGCCAGCTCCTCTTTACATTCTTGATGAAATCGATTCAGCTCTTGATTAGAATAATACTTAGTACGTTGGAAAAATGATTAAGGAGCATTTCCCTGAGAGTTAGTTTATAATCATTTCTCTTAAGGAAGGCTTCTATCAGAACTCTAATGTGCTCTTCAAAGTTGAGTTTATAGAGGGCAAGAGTAAAATTCAAAGACATGCCTAGTAGAGAAGTGCAAAACTCAAGTGATAGGTTAAATAAATCAATGTTAAAACTCAATATTTATTCTTAATCTTTTCTTAAAAATACATTTCAATGAATCTATATCAAGAAATTATCTGCTCTTATAAATTTCATTTCTTTGAGACTGCAATCTCACTCTTGAATTCATAAATTCCCACAGATACATCCTATAATCAGTTTTAAGCTTATTGATTATTCTTACTCCTTTTTCATCGTAGTCTGCCCAGTCTTTTTCTGTGAGATTTATCTCTTCAAAAACTTGATCACTTGCAATTGAAGAAGCGGAAAATAATCCATTAGGAACGAATTCAGCTATCTCAAGGCCTCTATATATCTTAAGTTAAATAACGATAGAGGGTTAAATTTGATTCTTACCTGCAATCAAAGCGAGCAACAGTTTACAGCTGCTCAGATTGAGAGTATGGTCTGATACTCTTGGCGACATAGAGGATGGTGCCTTCTCTGGAGCAGAAAGAGCACTTTGCATAGTAGTTAGCATTGCCTCTCGAGTTTTCAATATCCTTAACTTCATCAAGATTGAAGTAGATGGTCTTTGGATGAACCTCTCTACAGTGAGTGCATCTTATCTATACAAATATTTTCTCTACACTTTTAAACTTACATTGAAATGCCACTCCTATGATCTTGGCAGAATCAAGTCAGTCACGTTTTCAAGTGTGGCCTTGAATTAAACTTCAAATACTCCCATTAAGATTTATTATGATTATTCTGGAATATGCTTAATTTTTATTGCAATACTTGGATTTGTATCTTTTTTAGCCAATTTAGCGAAATAGAATTGAATTTTAAGAAATAATAAATTGTTGTTGGTATGGACGCTCACTTAGCTTTGATCTATGGAGATCTAGACGCTCCATCTTCGCACACCCAAAAAGAAAATACCTCAAAACTCCTACAACAGTCAGCAAGTAACCTTGAAGAGCAAAAGGAAAGCAAGAATCATGCTTCAGGCTCTGTAGCTGATACTGTTACTGCAAATGGTTCTAACTCAGCCAGCAATCCCTCTAATGGAGCTGCAGCCGCTACATAGAATAATAATTCACTGTTAAATAACCCAAAGAGGAAGAAGAAAGTTATGCGCAAGGCAGCTGGTAAGACATGGGAGGATACCACCCTAGAAGAATGGCCTGAGAATGACTATCGCATTTTCTGCGGAGATTTGGGAAATGAAGTTAATGATGAAATCCTTGCTAATGCCTTCAAGCGATACCCAAGCTTTGTTAAAGCTAAGGTGGTCAGGAACAAGATTACTTTAAAGTCCAAGGGTTATGGCTTCATTAGTCTGCTAAATCAGGATGACTACATTCAATTAATTTAAAAGTGATACATTAATTAGGAGCTATATTTTAATGATTCGAGCCATGAGGGAGATGAATGGGAAGTATGTGGGAAACAGACCTATAAGGTTGAGGAAGAGTGACTGGCAGGAGAAGAGTGCGGTTGGAGGCAGCGATGGAGGCCAAAGCGGATTGAGACAAAAGTACGAACAGATTTTGCTGGGCAAGAGAAAATGAGACTGTTTGCACAATTAAGAAATCAGCATTAGAAGAAGTCTTAAATACTGAAATAGTTTTTTTAATTAACTTAATTTCAAAACCTTCACCCTTAACCTTCTTATTCCTGTTTACTTTGCTTTCCTAAATTTAATGCAAGTAATTATACCTTGTTAATTATGAATTAAACTATTCAATATAAAAATGCCTCAAGATGAAAATTATAAATATCTTACTTTGAATTTTAAAGAAAGCTTTTGTTTGTAATTTTTTCAAATTAAAAATATATTTTTTTACAAATTCATTTCCTACTGATGGTATAATAAATCAGACTTTGAGAATTTTAAGGAGCTTTTCATATTCATAAAATGAATCTTAAATTTGCTATTATATATTTTAATATTGATCTCTGGGTACGCTTTTGTGGAAT
>JAJKFJ010013084.1:0-11830 GCA_027382625.1 Tetmemena sp. SeJ-2015 | reverse complement strand
AAGATAGCAGCTGCTTGGCTGAATACGTGCTCCATCTTCACTATAAAGGAGTGCCCTAGTAAACAAAAGGCCCAGATGGAGAGCATGAGCAAGGCAAGCTTGTACAACTGATATTGAGTTATCTTGTACTGAGGGTCAAGTTCGAATATGTACATGTAGTTGATTCGATAGGTGCGCATCACATGTACTACTACACCTGAGGCACTCATAAGGAAGATAAGCGTAAAGAAGAATCGAAATGTGTAAAGCGATGAATAAATCTGGAGGTCACTTCGATGCTCATTCTTATCAAGCATATTGAAATCTTTATAGAGTGATTTGATACTTGCTTTATATTGTCTGGCAAGCACAGAATAGCGATTAGCATAATTACAATCATAGTGAGAAGGCCGCAGAAATAGGACATGGCAAGTTCATCTTTCCTTCTCAGCTCATAGTTATGACACTGTAGCTGCTTCTTAGACTTCTGTATATCATTCTTTGTGAAATAAAAGGCATAGAAGCCTACAAGGTCATTCACTAAATTGAAAACTAGTTTCCTATCTGCGAATGAGAAGCTACGAACCATGTTCTCGAATTACTTGTCCATTACATTATCCTTGAGCACGAAATAGTTCTTCATGAACTTCTTGTATATCTTGAAAATAGCGATGAAGTTGATCTTCGCATAAGCATTCATAGGATGATATAGTATTATGGATATGCATTTATTTGCATTCAACCACTTCATTCGAGTATAAAGATCGCAAAAGGCGCGTCGCCAATTAGTTGCATACTCTAGCTCATCCTTCACAAATGAAATCCTCTGCGCATCTATTCTCATGAATGGCTTTTTCTAATTAAAAATATCAACTACATACTATTATTAAGTATTCTAAACCACAGTCTAATGCACTTTATTAAGTCTCTAGTCATTGATGTTCTAGTTCTGAGCAACTCCACTCACTTGATAATTCAGTTAAGGCAACTTCTACTACTGCTGCTCTAGCTCATTAAAGCTGTCATTGAGGAGCCTCTTGGAGCTTTGAATGAACTGTGGGCCGCTCGTTTTAGAAGCCGTTGTCTACCCAGGTCCAAAGTAAGCCAGCTGAATCTCGTTATTAAACTGGCCCTTCTGCTTTAAGTTCTGTGCTTTGAGGTGGTCTTGATAGAGGGTGCACCTTGACTCTTGGGTTTTGAATGTGTGGACCTGCTTCTTGCGTTTGTACATTTCCTTCAACACTTGCAACTCCTCCAAATACTCCTCGTATAATAATCAACATAGACACTGTGAGTGATGTGTGTGAGTGTATTTATCGAGGAAGAATAGCTCTATCTCGTTGATGTCCTCGATGAATTTATCGAACCACTGCCTCATCTCAAATTCTGATTCTGCCACTATCAGATAATCTTCCTCCTCCTTCGGGATTAAGCTAGCGATGGCCTTATCATTAAACTTAGGGAGCTTGAAATCTATGTTTGACTAGGGAACTTGAAACTCCTGATTGTAGTTATAGAGAAATGGCTCCTTCTACTCCATAGACATAAATGGAAATGGATTTGATAATGATGATAGACATTTTAAAAGGGTTCATATCCAAACTGAGCTTTCTAGGGCCTTCTAAGTGCTATTGTTGTTGCTGTTATTGCAGTTGCTACTTTGAGCTTATGATAGACTCCTCTTGAATATTCTGAGAATACATGGACCCACCCGTGCCTTCAGCTATGAACAACAATGGTGCATTCGAGGTGTTCTTGTTAAATGTATGCTTATTATTGACATTCAAGACTTGAGGAGTAGTCTTACTCGCATGACTCTATTCATACTGCTGCTTGAACTAGGAGGCGTGATAATTATGGCCATCGTGGATTTAGTCAAGTGAGTAATCATTGACACTGAACATTCTCTGAGATTGAGGCACTGAGTTTGGAATCTAGCTAGCCAGGTTGTTTTACTGATTCTGCTTTGCCTTATTGGTCTTGCTCTCTCTTTGCACCATGAGTTCAAAGTTTTGACTGTGATCGCCAAAGCTCACCTCATCTAAGGTTGCTATGTACTTGCTTCCCCCTCCACTCACATCGTTCTAGTTGTTCTAATCTTTTTACTGTTGCTCGTTTTCGAGGAAGGCGCCTTGCTACTGTAGTCGGTGGTAGTTCCTTTGGTATATACTGTCTATGCTCTTGTCAAAGAATTCACTCTGGTGACTTTTGTCCTTGGAGATGTGTAATACCTCGTGGTCAAGAAAAAACTTGCACCTACATTTCTCATTAGTGTATAGTCAATTATTTCAGCGAACTCCCACTCTACAGCTTCCTTCTCGATGGCGTCCATTTGATCAATGAAGAAGTTTCTTCTACTGTAGGCGAAGGAATCGTCCTTGGAGGTTTGCCTTTAGAACTTGAACTCCAGACCTCCTCCTCTTTCTCTATCTGTCAACAACGCATCCGCCTCGCAATCTTAAAAGCATTGTGTATTAAGTTTATTAAGATGTATCATTGACGACGGTGTCAGGATTGGAGGTCTTTCTCTTCTTGCAGCGGCTGTAGTGCATCTTCTCGTAGATGTTCATCTTCATAGCACGCCTGCTCTTGCTCAAGTAGTAGTAGCCCTCTAGCTTCGAACACTCCCCGCCTATTATAAGATAAAATGGGTTTATAAAAAATGAAGGACTAATTATCGAAAGGGAGAGATCCTGTGTGCATCTCTACTGAACACTCTCACAGAAGTGGAATTAAAAACTTCAGTGTATTTATTAGAGAGGGCATAGTATCATGTCACTGTAGCTTATATGAGTCTGTAGGGTGCTGGACTTACTTTTAACCTTGGATTTGAAGTTCTTGATGTACTTCTTGAACTTGAGGTAGTCGAGGTACTCGGTATACCACTCAGGAATTTTGTGAAACTCAAATTGTATCCCAAACTTCATTATACACAATTCTTAATAGAAAATGTAATAATGCAACAAAGAAAACTTTTGTTGATAAATAGAATGAGTGAGAATAGAATTTTGGATAATAAAAAGTGGATTTTGTTTCTTAAAGGTTTTTACCTTAAAGTTTAATATGGAATTCTTATTATAATCGAATTACTTTTCCAAGATAATTAATTATATTCAATATTAGCTTTACTTATCACTCTATAGTCTTAATACTTGTAATAATTTTACTCTTAGAGGAACAAAAAGATTTTATAAATTCAATCATCCCTTAGAAGCACAAAGACAATTCACTTGCCATCAAAGCTTATGGATTTTAAGAAGAATTTAAAAAATTAATTAATTCCAAAATGAGACCGATTTCAAGACATTCTTAGAACAGCAATAACACCAAGCCGATAGCTCAAGGAATGGCTCAACAGTTTCAAGTTGAAGTCAAGCAGGGTGGGAGTTCTCCCTATCACCCAATAAGCTAAAAGCCAAAGTAGCAACAAAGCCCCTCCAAGGAGTCGCCAGTCAGCCCTTTGAAGCAGCAGAGATATCCGCAGAACAGCGCCCTTCAAGGCCAGGGTAATCTCAGACACGTAACTTCCCAAGGCGGTTTCGTACGCACCATTAGACCCCTGACTGCCTTCAAAAGAGAGCTAGTCACCAACTCCAATCCCTACTCCTAGCATCATTGATTACTTTGATCAAATGTGTTTGTTCTCTTAGTATTTTCGCAAACCAGAGTGCCTCAATACAAGGACACTTAGATCCTGAATCCAAAGCAGAGAACAGCCAGTATCTAGGCTGACTTTGGGTTTGAGGAGCTGCAGGAGCTCTATGAGTCAAACGCCTTTCTGGTGATGAAGCAGCAAATCCTGGAGAGGCCTTAGTCCTCAACCCAACTCCAAATTAAGAACTTCCAGATTCCCTTCAAGAACGAGTATAATAATCCTCCTCCTGTGTAGTAAATTGACCAGACCAAGAATACCACCTACCAGAGGAGGCAGACTATCTCCACAAATTAACTTTCACATGAATGTGATGCTTGAATTTTGAAATGTAGAGGTGAGGAACTAAGCAAATAGTGCTCTGAGCAAGCAAAGCCAGAGCTCTCGCATAGAGTTAGTAGGTATAGTTAGTCCTGGTGTAGCTCTGACACCACAATCAGCAGATCAGGAACTAGAAACTAAGGAGGGAGGAGAGCCAGTGGTGTAAACTAAGAACAACAGTCAAATAGATGAAAATGAGCTGGTCTATCTAGAGCCGCAAAGAATTCAGATCCCACCTAATGAAACTGGTGGCGAGACAATCGGAAATTAAGATCGTGAACTTGTGAAGCAAGGGGGTTAAACGCACTCTTAATAGTCGCAAGAGGATTTGACTCGGACACCTCCCTACTCCAAGTATCCTTCTTAGAAGCAGAAAGTAATTATCTTCTCCAGTAGATCTTTATATAAATATTCTTCCTTTAACCTTTGATCTAACTCTGCAAACATTTCTCTAGTTAGAGATCGCACTTAGCAGCAGGATTTGTCTAACTCCAGAATCCCCTAAGATGACTCTTCTGCAAGCAAGGGCATTTAGAGAAAGTTCACTCTTAAAGTAGAACTGGGCAGGCAGAGGTAGTCTCTTGATGGAGGGTAGGCGTCAACTGACCGAGGTCAGAGGAAGTTGTCTGGCTTTGCCGCTGATAGGAAATAGAGCAAAGGATAGAACCAAGACACTATGAGGGTGGATGGCACCCAAGTGATCAGCATGCAGCAAGTAGGCTTGGGCAACTATGCCTCAAATTCAAGCAACCACACAAGGACTTAGAAGATGCCCATCAGTCTGTAGCACCAAGATTGTTAAATTGTGTTCAAATTATTTTTCATTTAAGATCTGCTTGATTAAAACGCTGAGGATATATAAAGAGAGATCTACAACTAATAGAAGAACGTGAAGAGGATCGTCATTCATAAATGTGTATGCATGAGTCACACACGCCATCATAGTTTATTATTCAGCCTCAATACGCTAAAGGGAGCATGCATCACTTTAACCAGCAGCTTAAATTCAGTAGGACTGTGGTGAATAACTCGAGTGGGAAGAGCAGACCTTACTCAGCTTTCACAGGTAATCAGTCTGATAAGAACTTATCACATCTATTCTACACTACTTTATTGTAACTTCAAAAAGTCCACTGTTGTTCAGCCCATCGGATTCTAAAGCTACATCTAGACTCTGGCGACTAACCAAGCCACCACTCCTCAGCAGCAAGAGTTCTATAAGAACCTCCTGCAGCAGTCAAGAAACCATTTCGTACTCCCCTCAGGCGATATTTACAGCATCAAGTCAAGTTTATCTTGAAAATGAAGCATAAAACTTTTACTTCTAAGTACTGAAGACGAGATCCAAAGCATGCAAGGGAAGCAGAAAGCTATGACTTACTCACATGGTGAGTAGGAGAGTCTATCCCTCAAGAATCTCCTCTCTCACTAGCCTAATCCCTATGGCTTGACTTAAACTCACAATCAGCATCAACAACAGAGTAGAACTATGAAGTTCATCTCTCAAAAGGACTACAACCAGACTGTGGTAGAGGCGAAAAATATCAGACCTTCCAGTTCTCAGCAAACTGGGATTAAAGTCAGGAGTAAGAATTACTAATCAATTTCTTTTTCTCAAGTTGCTATTTAGGGAACCAGAGCGCCAGAAGAATTCTCTCTTAGAAGAAAGAAGCTCTTGAGGGGAGGGCCTATCAGGAGCTGGCTACTTCAACGACCTCCTCCTAGCATAATTTCCAAGTGCTCCAGATATAGAGCGAGCTAAACTAAGACTACCTCATAGCAGAGTAGATAGACAAGAGCAAGATGGTGAGCAGCTTCAAAGTGCCCAGTGGGATCACCCCCTCTGAGAAGTTAAGTTTGATGATTCAGAACTTCAAACTCAAAGACCAGCTTCAAAACTGTTAATCTTAAAATGGAAGTTATTTTAAACGATGAGGGAGGGAATCAAGTGAATAGAGACAATCACCAGAAGATAACCTCTCAGAAATAGCTAATGTTCATCAAGAGACAGCTCAATATGAGACACTCTATAGAAGTTAATATATAATATTTACTCTATTACAAACTAGAGTACAGATAAAAAGAGCCAAGCCAAAAGAGATCAGGTGCTTGATAAGATGACTTAAATTCTCAGAACTTTCGAGAACAGAGAGAAGAATCTAGGCAGGAGAGATAAAGAAGACGCGAATGGCAACGTGGTCAACAATTAGATACTTCAAGTCGCTCTTAATCAGTCGAATCTCGCCTAGAAGGAAGAAAAGATCACTTCATAAATATTATTACGTATCTTAAGATTTCTATTACTTAAATGTATGAGCTGATAGATCTCTACTTGAAGGACTCAGAGAACAAGCATTTTCAAAAGCACTTCAAGTTCTACAAGCTCGAGCAGGTACCCTCAATCAACTAGGTCTCCGACTATTGGATGAATCAGATCAACTCTGAGAAGCCACCTCCTGGGGATATTATCAAGCACTATAGCTTTGAAAACCACAAGCAGCTTTATCAGGACATAGGGGAGACGATTCTTAATTTCTAAGGGATTCTAAAGTCGCAACTAGTTGATGAGAACACCAAGGATAAATTAATGAGCATTCTGGAGTAGATCATACGCAAGAAGAGAGAAGAATAGGTTTAGAAAGATGTTGAGGTCAAAACTGATAGGCTCATGAATGTCAATCTTAACTGAAACAAGAAAATCAAGAATAGAGCAGTGGCTTGGATTTTTAATGGTTCACACCTGATTTTTAATTTGATCATCTAATAGGAATTGTAGCAAAATTTAACTTCAAAATTATGGAAAGAGTCACAAATTTCTTAAATGAATATCAACAAGCACAAGTAGTAGTGTCAGTTTAGCTCACACTTAGATCTTCCAGGCGTTCTACATCATGAGAGCGAAGTAGTCATCTCTGTCTATTGAGGCAGACACGTCTCTGAAGTAGTCGCAAAACTCCTCGAATGTCACAACGCCATCAGCGACTTGAGTCTCCCAGAGTTTCATGAATTCAAGATACACCTCCTGTGGCTTCTTTCTTCCACCTACGATATCTGGATGCTTGCTCACATCGTAGAGCTTTGCAATGTCGTCTAACTTAACAGTGCCATCATTTGAAAAAAAAAAGATGATACAAATACTCACTCACACACACATACATATTGATCACTATTTTCGTCAAGCTTCTAGTAGGCCTTTCTAATCAAGCTCAGTCTATAGTCGTTCAAGTCTCCTCTGATTGCTCTCAAAAACTCGTCGTAGTTCACTGCTCCGTTCCTGTCTCTGTCAAAGTGAGCGAGGATCACATTTGCCTAGTCCTCATCAATGTAGATACCGAAGTCTCCTAAGCCATATTGCAACTCTCTCAAGTCCAGGGTGCGATTATTAAAAAATTCATTCAAAGACTGTGATTTCCATTGTTGTCTAGAATTCTGAACATCCTGCCAAGTCCTCTGATTCCGAGAGTGCCTCTAGCTTGCAGCTTTGCCTTGATATCTGCTAGTAGGGTATCAGCTGTGTACTTAGGAGCCTCAGCAATAGGCTCAGCGAATTTAGGATCAGAGGCAGTGCACACATACCACACGTTTTGGTCTAGTTGGATCTTCGTTGGCTGCTCCACTGTAAGCTTGCCCACCCTTTCCAAGTTCAAAGCTTGACTCTTGTTATTAGTGGCATAGGAGTAGGCGCATACTTCATATTCCATGCCGAAATCGTTTCTATAGTTGATCTTGTCTGAAGCTAAGAGCTGTGAAGTGGAGCAGTGCTCTATCAAGACTTCAACATTAGCAGCTACTGCTTCTCCAAGGGAGGTGTTTCTCTTGTTGGGGTCAGCGTGTAAAATCTTCCACACGGTGTTGTAAATATTCTTAGCAGTCATGCAAACTTCCTGATTTCTAGAGAAGCGAGCGAAGAACTGAGGACTAATCATGGTGCTGTGGAGATAGAGCTTTCTTGCATAGATGTGTGGGTTGGATTCGAACTTAACCTTCTGGCCATATCTAATGACGTTATCAGGAGCTCCATCTTCCTCTGCCTTGGCCAGAATAAGCACTGAGCGAGCACAGGGTCCCACCTTATCGGTGGTAGTTACAGAGTAAGCCTCCTCATGAGAGGCAATCTTATCACTCATGTCGAATGCGAGGTAGCTGTTTGTCAATTTGTTCAGGAGCATGATTGAATCACCAAATCTCAAAAGATACATGCATTAGAAATAAGCATTGCAATGTATTAAACAATATTTTATCAAAAGACCATCGGTAGTGAAAGTTTGAGGAACCTATCACAATCAATAACAGCTGGTATCTTACTCTCTGGAGTGACTTGGCATATTTCTACTGCGTTTGATTTATCACGAGCTGGTTGCCCTCCTTCTTTTTCATGTATTCCTTCAACCTAAAACGCTTTCAGACTCTTTCAAAGCTTGGAAATATGAAGTATAATATAAGTTCAGAGTTTGTTTGTTCACTTGATGAATGAAACTTACTTGGTATCATTGGATTCCCAGTCCTCTTGCCAGTTGCCAATTCTGGTTTTGTGGTTGAATTTGGGTCCTCCTGACAGTTATTGTGGGGTAAAGTACATATTGTTAGATTGAATTCTTTTTCAAATAAAAGCGAATTAATTATTATATCTTCATAGCTGCTGCTAATCGTAATGCTATATTGTTGGCTTATTTTTGGTCGCTTTTAAGCTAGAAAAATATTTGATATGATGAGATTAAATTAGATTATCGTTATGACTCGTTAAATAAAATTAATTAAATTTAATTACGATATTATAAATAAATCCTTTGATTAAAATTCCTTAATCAAACCTAATAATTACAAATAATAATCTCTTATGAATTACTTAAATTAGATGAATTGAAATCAAAATTTAATTTTTAACTCGTTAAATTCAGCTTTGATAGCTTCTAATTACAAGTTAATATCCAGTAGAAGCTCTTCCAACTCAAAGCCATTTTCATATCTTGCTGTGAACCTCACAGGGAGGTGGTTACCTTCGCTCTCATTTCTTTTCCTCTGAGTTCTGATCTTGGAACTCCTCATCGTCCTTAAAGGCAGGAATCTGCAGTATGTTTCTATAGCGTTCGAAGTTGTTCACATTCTCGTTCTCTATTCTTATCAGGCTCCACTGAGCGCGGCGGAACCCCTCCACCACGGATGCGATGAGGAAAAAATGATAAAAAAAAGACACTTTGTCTACTATTCTCTGCGATGAAGATCATGACTTGCGCATTCTTGAAGTTTGTGTCATTTTTTGCGTACTTGTCAGTAATAAGGCCTACAACCCAGAAAAACCTCAGGCAGAAGTTTGAGACCACTGCGTAGTAGTAAAACCAGGCGGGGTAGAGAAGTTTGGGACGCAGGTATTTCTTGCCCGGCTCTTTAGACCTGAGCAGGCCCCAGTCCATGTACAGGTCCCAGGAGTATGAGTAGAGAGTGGAGTAGATACTCACGGCCACGAAGAGCCAGTAAGCTCCATCGTCGCTACTGTGAATAGTCTTAAACACGTTTAAGAAATGATAGTATCAATTTCAATTTAATGCTAAGTTTGTAAGCTGGATCAAGATGGAGCTGAAATACTTTCCTCCGTTGATCAGATGCGCTTTGAGCTTAGTGTCGTGGTACCTTCGCATGCACTAGGCAAGTCTGAACCAATAGGGGAGGAAGGCTATCACTAAGTTGTAGGTTTGGAGATTGGGACACATCGCACCTTGCTGTGGCAACTCTGAATTCTCCCAGTACCCTCGTGTGTAATAGCAGATTAATAAGCATCCATATAATATTTTGGAGCAGCCCATGTAGCCTAGGTCTTAGAATGGCTTGACAAAACTGGTGAGAATATCTGCCAGGAAGAAATGCTTGAATCTCACTATTCCAAAAGGTGAGATGAAGATGTGCAGCAAAACTATCGCCAAGTCCAATCTCGCTCTTTGATAAACTATGGAGAGAATATTTTTTAGAGCCAGTATTAAATGCAGAGTTTAGAAGACATGGAAGGGTTGGAAGCAAATCAAGATGAAGAGAATCAGCACACTCAGAGAGCAGACGGCCCAAGCAGTATCAAATACGTGATTCATCTTCACTATGAAGATCTATCCCATAAAGAAAAAGGCCAAGATTGTTAGTAGCATCAGAGATAATCATTAAGTAAAAAGTATTCGACACTTTATTTATACTCTAAACAGCTGCATGGAGGTGACTTTATAATGCGGATCGAGTTCGAAGATGAAGAAGTAGTTTATCTTGTAGAGCTTCAAGATACTTATGACCACCCCTGTGCTAACTAGAGTGAAGAGTATCATGAAGAGAAATCTGAAAGTGTAGAAAGAGGAGTAGATTTCGTCGAACGAGCCCGACCTGAAATCATCCCCAGTGTCCGAAAAAGGCAGCGTGAACAAGATTAGCGTCACGAACCCGATCATTATAAGCAGGCCACTGAAGAAAGCAATGAGGACAGCGTCCTTCTTGCGAACTGCATGATGGCTTGACTCTAGGACGTTTGAAGCCTTCTCCATATCGCCCTCTGTGAAATGAGTTGCATAGCTTCTCATGATTTCCTTGCTCAGGATATTTGACTCTCTCCTCCTTGCAAACTTCATCTTGTTGAGGAACTCTATAAGCTTCTTATCTACTATGTTATCCTCTAGTGCAAAGTAGGTCTTCATCATCTTGCTTATCATCCTAAAAGTGTTCACTCTCTAACTCAATACTTACTTCAGTGAGGCGATATAGTTGATCTTCGCAAATGCGTTTAGCCACTTGATGTGCTGGAATATCTTGATGAATGCTCTTCTCCAGTTGGTCGCATACTCAAGTTCATCTTTCACCTTATTGAGCTTCTATGCATCCACAGTCTTAACTCTGTTGACCTTATTATCTCTTTGATTGCTTGACACAGAGCCTCTTGCTTCCTTCTGATTGCTAGGTCTTGGGAATTAGAAAAATAAGTGCTTAAGGGAGCAGTGGACTGTTGAATTCTTAAGTGACGTTCAAGGCTGTTTAAACCTGAGAGGCTCTGAGATTTTCACTGACCCCTCTTGATACTGATAGTTTAGCATCTTACTACTAGCCTTCAACTTCCTCATCGCCAAGCATTCGATTCTTGTTGTTCTTTATAGTCATAGAGCCACCTTGCAATCGCTTCTTAGATGAACTTTAATTTGGAGACTCCAGTTTAATCCCCTTTACGCTCATGCTGTTACTTTCATTTATCCCTTCTACCTTTTGCATGTACCTTTTATCTAGGGTCTCAAACTCCTGCTTGTAAATTGCAAGAAGCAGATTGGGAAATGTGAAAATGTGAATGAAACTATGATTGAGTTTACTCCTCGCACTGCTTGAGATAGAAGGTTTCTATTCTCTCAATCTCTATCATGAAAGCTTTGATCCAATCTCGCATCTCCTTCTCGGACATCACGATTTCTAAGAATATAGAATGAGATCTCACTATATAAAAATCTTACTCTCTGGATCCTCGTCATCCTCGTTCACCTCAAGATATTGCAGCTTATTTTTGTCCAGCTGAGGCAAGTCGAAATTCAAGTGTACTTGCTCATTATGCTACTCAGCAGTCTTATCGCTTTCGAAATGATAGAAGTGATGAGCGTTCGCCGTCTTGGACCTATCCTTCTCTTGCTTATTCTTCTAGGTTTTCTAATTTCAGATGAAAAAAGTAAGTTCAATAGAGAGAGAGATAAGTGTATTTTGAGTTCTAATTTGAAGGCTAGTAAGCGAGGAAGTTATCATCCACATTTTTTGAAGACCTATCATAGTTGTAGGACTTCTGCCTCCACCTCGGTGATTCATGTGTCGCGTCCAAGTCTAAGAAATAATCATTAGTCATTATAGACTATGATGTTGATCTAGGTTGGTTTG
>JAJKFJ010013080.1:0-11833 GCA_027382625.1 Tetmemena sp. SeJ-2015 | reverse complement strand
TATTCAACTCTTAGTTACTTAAATCTTTATTTTTAGAGTAAGGTATAGGCGTGTGATTTAGCCAAGCCATATTAATTAGTTTATAAGTGATTTCCCTCTCTAATCATTTAAAATATATAACACTGATCTTCTCCTGGAACACTTGCGTACATTATGTACTAGTAAAGTGATGTAATTTAAAACAAATGCTTGATTAAGAAAATACTTTAAATTTACTTATCGGCCTGTGAGACGATTTTGAAGATATCATCAGCAGTCTTCCACTAACTATCGTTTTTATTATAGCTAGTAGTGGGAAGTCCAAATAAAAACTGGAACACTTCAGCTCCTCCACCTTCAAAGAATAGAAAATAATTCTTAAATATTGTTAACACCTCCTTGAATAATGTCATAGTTGCCATGGACCTTAGCCCACACTTTTTCTATGAAAGGTCCCCACAGAGAGTTAGAATCGGATAGTCCATCGAAGATGAGTTTAGGAGGATTACTTTTCTTCACGAAGGGAAGATAGTCATCTATCACAATAGTTATTTAATGAAAGAAACTATAACTATTTTAAATGTGATAAGTTTGTTGGAGTCCAAGCACCATTAAAGAAAGAAGAATATGAATTCCTTTGACTACAATGATTCCCTCTTTGTTATAATCCTAGGTCACAAATATCTTTTTTATTCTAGCTTCCCACTCAGCTGCAGCTGCGCAAGAGGCGATAAAGTAACAGTCGCCCAGCTAGCCCTAATCATAAATGAAAAATATGGTTTAATCCATGTCGAGTGGAAGCACTTAGTTTTTGTCGCCGAACAAAGTAGCAGTGGGGAACTTCATTCTTGCTCTGAAGATCTCATACTAACTCATCCAATCCTCTTTGTCTGCGAATTGGGGCCAGAACATTTAAGATATCATAAAATTATTCAAATAATTCCGTCAAGAGTGAGCTAATAGTCTGGGTCATTAAACTATCTCCCACTTCCTATAACTGTATTACAAAATGAAAAGTATTATAGTCGAATTTGAGAGGTCTCCAAATCCTCTTAATAGCCTCTTGGCAACCCTAACCAGTGTTGGTTTGCTGAGCTCTTGAAAGTAGGTTTGTGAAATTAGCTAGTCTTGTTTATCCTTTATTTAGCTGGAGTGCGGAGGCCGCAGCAGTCAACAGCAAGAGAGTTGCCAAAGATTTCATTCACAGTCAATGAACAGATATATTAGTTTAATTTATTTACTCTCAATCCGCTCCCCCTTAAATACTTTAATAAAATAATATATATGCGAATTGAATCGCTTTATAATAAATACTGATTTAATAAATTTAAGTATTTTTCATCTCTTTATATTTATTTTGACTCTATAAATTATTTATTAGAAATAATAAGACATATATAAAAATGAATAGCAATGATCTGGCATTAATTATTGTTCTATTTTAATTTGTAAGTATATTTTGGATACTTAATAAGATCACACTTTATCTCCTAATCTCGCTTGATATCTTACCTATTTCTATTAATATAAATTGACAGATTCCTTGAATTCTTGTTACGAGTTTTTTTTTTATTTCTAAATCTCTACTATTTATTGGAGTAATAAGAGCTTCTTATTTTGTATTTTCCCTTATTTATAAATGGAACAATAATTATTGCGATGATGAATTTAGGCTGCTCTAAACGGAATAATTAATGGAATTGAGAAAGATCCAGAGCTTTAGAAAGAATCATTAAGAATCTTTCTTTTAACTATATAGTAAGCTCTTTAATTTCATCTCTTTTCTCTCTCTATATTTATACTCAATTATTAAAATTCTTTGACAATTTTATAATTATTTGTTTCAAAAATAAAAAAAGCAAAAATAAAAGAAGCTTAAACTATATAGTTAATATACGAGGTGTAAGTGTTCATAATTATTAATTCCTTAAGTAGACTTAGCAAATTAAATGTCATAAAAATCAAATATAGGTGAATGAAGTCTACTCCAACTTATTTTCTCACTTTTTGCTTATTTTCTCAGAAACATCAAATATATAAATTTGCTTAGAATGATTTCCTACTATCAATAAGCATCTTCCCTTATAGCAGAGTGATAACCTTAAAAGAAGATTATAAATAGCACAAATGCGAGTTCTTAATATAATTTTATTCACTTTTAGGGATTTAAAGAGCTAAAAAGAGTAAGGTATGCTGAATCCGTTCTCATTTTTTAAATAGCTTAAAATTTGATTTAAAATATATTTAGGCTAAGGAATTTATAAAGACAAAATAAATAAATAAAAAGAATAATGACAGGGAAAAATAATTTCTGTAATTTAGCAGTTTTGGGATCAGAAAATGTTGGAAAGACGTCCCTCGTACATCGATATATTCAAGATCCTAGAGATTGAAATTAAAATTTTAATTTCAATAGCATTTTGAAATTAAGACTACGCTCAGTTTTCAACTAAAAAAGTTTTCCTTCATTCTAAAGACCCCCAATCTATCTAGTTTTATATTTACGACTCTAGTTCTCATTCAAGTTTAAAATTAATTTTGCAAAATTTTTAAGATCTAGTTAAAAGACATTATAAATTTAGATCTTACTTCTTAAGATTTATTTTTTATAAATTATTATAGAAAGTTATGGTACATTAATTCATAATTATAATCGATTTTTTAAATAAGACAAGTTTTAATGAATGAAACGATGAAAGAAAATACTTTTTTCTTTAAAACTTCTTTTTTTTTGAAAGTATAAGGGAGAAATATATAAGGTTAATTCCTTTATTTTTTCAAGTACAATTACTTAACTTATTACAGTAAAGCTTTCGTTCCAAGCCCATCATGCTAATTAATGATAGTTATACATTATTAAAGCTCCACTTTTAATTGAGGAAATATATTTACATAATGATACATAATGAGAATTTAGACTTGAGCGACAGTTTATAAATGATGGATTGCTTTTATAATTAAAATCTTAAAATAATTTATATATTTTTTAAAAAAGTCTCAGCATTATAAAAGGGTATTGCAAGGCTTCATAAGCAGCTATTTTGGTCTATGCTGTATCTGATCGTGATTCTTTCTTGTATTTAGAAGAAGTCTATTTACCATTTTTATTCTATAAATTAAATAATCTAATATATATTTTAAATATCATAATGCTATAATACAAAATATCATGGAGAACCAAATTGGGGCATGCAGGTTTTTAACTGTAATAAATAAAAAAGCGATTTTATTGTAATCGGTAACAAAGCAGATCTTGTATCAGAAAGTTTTAAAATAAGATGAATTTTGAATTTCTTATGAAATTATAAAAGATAGGTTAGTTTAGAGGAAGGAATGGAATTTGCTAAGAGTATTGGAGCTTCTTTCTATGAAAGTTCTATCAACAACATCTTAAATTTTTATCTTTCATGATTAATTTATCTGCCATTTTGAAAAAGCTTTTGTGGAGTTTAGTCAAAAATATTTATTTTCGAATGAAAAATTAATATTTTAATCACCGTTGCTACTTAGAAGAAATATTCTGACTCGCTTGTTTTATAAATTTTAAAGATCTCGTTTATAGTAGTATATCCCTTCAGATGCAGCTTCTTATTTTTAATATAATTTAATAAACTACTATTCGATACATTAATTTTCCTCTTCAGATTTATTTGAAACAAATAAATTATATATATGCAATTAAATTATAAAACATAAGAAGGAAATATTTTTATATTCAATCCTAACATTAGTTTGGAATTGTAAAATGAAATAAAATGGTGATTGCATCACTCATTAAAATACTTTCTTTTAATAAAAAGATAATATAAAAACGTATTTATGAATTAAAACTACATTTACCTATTCACTTGATGGTTATGATAAATTATTTTGATTTAAATATATTTAGCAAATATAAAAAATAGATTGGTATTTATCCATATATGAGGCAAGCGCATTGAGAATATCACCGTGAATTGATAATGAGAGATTTTAATTTTTAAATTAGGTTCAAGTGATAGTATTCTAAACCTTCATTGAATTTGTTTCATTTATTATAAATAATAAACTTAATTAATGATGTCCCCTTTCAATATTAGTTGTTTGAATAGAAATATTTTGATTTTAATAAGTGAAATTAAGAATAAAATCTTACTGAAAGCTATGCAGATTATCTAATTAAAGATCACCCTCGATTATAGCTATAATTGTTTCATCTAATTATATCAGATACATTTTAGAAATTGCAATTAGAACAAAATGTAAAACCTTTTTATTTAAGAAAAACTATATGAAAATACCAAATGAAATCTTAAGATTTAAAATTAAAGCTATTATGTTTAATAGATTTAAAACAACTCAGAGATCTCTGAGTTTAAAAAATAAGATTTTACTAATCCTTAAATTTAAATAAAAATGGCTACAGCTTAGAAAAGAATTTTTTGAATAATTTTTTTATAATTCGAATTTTCTTATTTTTGCGATAGCTCTGTATTTTACTTTTATTAAAATAGTACCTAGGAATATGATTTTGCGCCAGATTTTCACCAAACTCTTAAGAGTTACAGAATAACTTGATAGGCCCTCATACTCCAATTTATTTATTGAATACGTATATTATTAAAGAGATTTAGCTATAATTCTTCAACCCAAGCTAAGCTGATTAAATGCTTCTTAACTTTTTCACTGATAAATCCTATTTTATGTTTTCACTTGCAGTTCCAAGAGTAACCCCAACTAACATTTGATTGAGTGGTTGTAACAGGGATGGGCATCAAATAGGTGCATCAACTCATAATTCAATGATTTTAACAATATTATGCAGATGTCGAGGTCTTTAACAGTGCAACTGCAAGCATAAGTAGTCTTCGTTCTTCCGTCCTTCTCAATCGAGTTCACCTTGGTGCACTTGCTGGTGTCCTTGTCAGAGGTAATTGCACTCTCTGCATCTCCGATTCCACTTAGAGTCGTACTAAAAGTGCAAGCTCCTATATTAAATATTCTAAAGTTGAATTTGAAGCAAGTCTTGCCAAGCACTCCCTTGTAGCCGAAGTAGTAGCTGTTTGTGTTTGGGAGGTAGTTTTTCTTAAATTAGAATCCTCCCTTTGCGTCTGTGAAAGTGTAGTCAATCTTAATTGCTTCCTGAAGCTGATAGCCTGCGAACAGAGCAGAATATTCGGTAGCACTCTTGCAGGAAGTCGAAGTGATTTGGAACTTATAGTGCGTGATCGAATTTAATTGTGGAAGTGGATAAATTCAATGCAAGCTTTAAAATTATTAGCTGACTCATTTAGATTATAGGGCAGTTGCACATCTCTCAATATTTTTGTCAAGTGAAGCTTCCTACCTCGTTTGCACAAGTTCAACCTCCTCAAAGCAGTTGTGTAGCTTAAGTTGAACTATCATGTTGAATGTGACACCTCTGTGAATTTGAGCACTGGATGATAATTGCAGAGTAGAGTTACATATCTGCGGTAGGAGGACGAGAAGTGCTGCAATATGAAGTCGAATGTCCTCTCTCAACTTAAAGGGCTTTTTCTGACTATGATTTTGGTCTTTAATTCAGGAAGCCGCTCTCGGTGAAAGGTATCTTGGTGATGTCTGGAATGAAGTAACGTTACTATGGCTAGGCAAGTAGAGAGCATTATAGTTTGTCAAATTCTCTTCAGTTTATTGCTCTAGGTTGTCAATTTAGAAGAGACTCTACCATTATAATTAGTTAGAATTAAGTTATATTATGTATGATTAACCCCTCATAACAATAGATCATGAACTATAAGTAAGTATCTCATAGAAGTTAAACTGCTTTCTTAACTTAATTTAGGCTTAATGGTTTTATTTGTGGCTATATTTTACGTTGACGAGATAAAATGCTGCCTTTATAATATTTTCCGATACTATTTTTAAAAAATATTTTGAGATTAAATTACTACCCTGCCCTAGTGTTTCCTTTCACTGCGATGACTTATATTCTAAATGTGTAAGCCAAATCCAAGTTTAATTGGGCTATTATAGAATGAAAATGATTTTTCGAAAAGGAGTGACATTCTTCAAAACTCAAACACGGAAAATAGTTAGCAGGGTGTTTATCTACATCATCCTAGTTGCAATTTAGTTTTTTATTTCTGGTCAAGTGATTGCAGATGCAGTCAATAAGTATCAAAACGGATGCTCTACAACAGATACTCTCTGCAACTTTTCAAAGTAAAAATCTCTCTATCTTAGAACAATTTAGGGAACCAGAGAGGGAATTCTCGATATACCTATCCACTTTCATTTTGATGACTTATACTCATTGGCTGCAGTTCCTCTACTTCAGAGAGAAAATGAATGACAGAAAAAGAATAATGAAGTCCACAAGAAAGAACCCTTTTAGCGTTTATTTTTAAAAAGAGGAGGACCTTCTTCACAACTTTATAAATTTTAACTCTGTCATTTTCGATAAGCTTGCTGTATAGAGCGATTTACAATTTGATTAAATATATAGAAAATGACACTGTCTACAGCTTTGCAAACTCGTAAAATTCCTGATCTTATTATAATATATTTGTCTAGTGGAGTTTTTCTAGTATTTCACACCTACATGATAGTTTAATATGATTTATTGAGTATTTTGATAGTGTTCCCCATTTAAGTGGCATTTGTCATGCAGTTCTTATCTTACAGAAGCTAAGTACAAAGCCTCTAATAGAGGAGGGGTACGAGAAACACAAATAGCACATACGATAGCATTTATTAAGAAGAGGAAGAGGAATAGCCAAATCAGCTATAAAGTCTAGATAAGAAAATCACATTCTTACACAGTGACTAAATTAGAAAAACAGAGCCAGAAGATCCTCAGATCTCTGATAATAACCTTAGATCTAGTTACCTCACAGGTACTTTAGCTCCATCCAAGCATTTTATTTATTCAGTCATCACGTAGAGTAGCAATGCTTATTTCTACGGCTCTCCAAATATCCCACCAGGAATAGATGTGCTCTCAAACGAAGACACTACTCTTTTTCAAAATTTGGAGAAAAGCAGCGTCATGTTCAAACGAGACTACCTTTCTCATCATCATTTGATGAGTGCGAAATCTAATTATAATAAATATTGATTTTATTCAAAATTGATAATAGAAGGTAATTTATATTCAATATTCTTATCCTTTTTATATATTTATTTATATTATCGGTATTTAGAATTAGTAATCGTCAAAATCTTAAAAATAAATTAGTTCTAAATCTATATCTTCTCCAACCTATCATTTAATTTGTTGAATCAAATGCAGAATGCATAGCCCTCTAAGGACTTTTTGCAGTTGAATTCCTGCTGTGATACTTCTGAAAATTTTGATACCCTCCAAAGAGAATGTTTATTTTAAATCAACTATGAAGCCTAAAATATCTATATTTCTAATTGCCTAAAGGCCCCTCTAAAATGAAAGCACTTGGTTTCACTTCTAAAATAACTGGGCTATTTTAGAGCAGATTCTTAAGCACCACCTCTGCAAATAAGTTCTAACAGAACAGTAAACCAGGAACAGTCACGAGCCAAACTAATAGTCTCCAAAGCACTCCTAATTATAATGTTTCCCCTACCAATAAAAGTGTTTTAGTATTTAAAGACAGTAGTTGCTCCCCACTCATTCCAAACATTAAGCACCTTAGCATTTTAAATCGTATGTAGATAACTAAGAAGGTGACAATCTAACTACCAGTCTATGGCCTCAGATGGGCGATAGAGTTAACAGTGCTGCAGAAATTATAGACATTGACATGAATTACTTTAATTTTTTAAATCTCTATTAATTCAAGCTCAGATTAAACAAAGTTCATATCTCAAGAGCGAGAGAGTAGCGAGCTAAATAGAATTTCAACACAGTATCATATGGTCCCCTCACCTCCTAAGATTGTGGGAGCTTCTAAGTAATTGAAAACTGAGGAGCAAAAGGAATTAAGCTAAGAGAGTCTAGTGCAGATCAAAGGCTACTGCGACAATAGACCGTAAACGCAGATAATAGCCGGATATAACAGACAATACTCTGGTTAGGGAATCACCACAAAATCTTCTTAATTTCATCAATCAAATTAGCCTAATCTTTCTGACATATTTAATCATTCAAATTTTATCAAATATCACAAATCACTCTTTGCTTTAACTATAAAGTCAACAGAGTCCAACAATTCTAAATTAAAATCTAAGAAATAGAGTGAATCAGATATTCTCAGTAAAAATGCAAACCTAGCTTACATCTAGTCACTCATGAAGGCTCCAAGCATCTAGAGTTCTAAAATAAATGGGTCTTCAATTATTTAAAATGAGTCATTACCCAACAGATTTAACAATATTGAGGAGTCACTAGCAGAATCAATCAGAATCAAATGTGAAGAGCTTAAAAAAATAATTTAAATACTTGAGAGTATAGTATCAAATGAAAATTAAGATGAAGAAGAATATGAATCAAACTGAATAAATATCTATTAAATTATTCTATAAAAGGTTTTATTTATTCTCACATTAACTAAAGTAAGACATAAAATTTCCAAAAATATTATATAAGTAAACTCACAATGGATAATCCTAAAAGTCCAACCCCATACTCATCTTAAATAACTAAATAAGTTTCCTTTCTAAATTGTAAAAGTTATTTCTGAAATATGCTTTTCATAAAATAATTAAATCATAATTTAGAGTTATGCTAAAAATTATCGAATCTTTCGAGTTATTGAGATAGAAGATTGGCTTTAAATAGACTTTTTGAGAACTGATGGATAAGTTTTATGACGATAAAAATTAAGAGTGCAACAGCCAAGATGAGTTTAAGGATAATAACACTCCCTTGACCGATATTTGCTTCGGGCTATTGGCTATTTTTACTTTTATGACGATAGTATTTGCTCTCTCTAATGTTTACAAGATTTGGAAGTTGAAGAAAATTAGAAATCTGCCTCTTACTGTTTTCTACATATCTTCTATCCTCACCTTGATTTGTAAGCTTTTCAAATAGACTAATCTTAAATTTAACTTTAACTTTAATGATACTTTAAATCTTTTAGTTCTGTTTCTTTATTTGATGGATTCAGCTTTTCACTACGGGAATTGCGTGTATATGATTTGGTAGACGTTGATAGTGTACACATATGTCATTACAGGTTACTGCTATCTAATCTAGAGGTAGAAAAATAAAAATCATCTTATAACACTAAACGCCCTATAGTCTTAAGATTATTTTTCCTCATGATAAGATGAACCCCAAGGTTGACCTGAAACGAAGAAGGCTGCGCAGATACTCAAAACTCATTCTGATATTTCTGATTATCTTATTCATCATACAGTACATAGTTAACTTTGCCACTGACTGCTCAGGGTATTTGAAGAATAATGGGTAAGCTTATAAAGATAGATAAAACTTTATTTAATAGTTCCCTTACAATCATATTCGTAATGTATGGATTCACTTATTTTTAATTCACATTTCTGGTCATAACTGCTGCAAACTATTTGCTTTGGTAAAACCTTAAGAGAAGAAAATCAATGAGTTCAAAAGCAAAGAGAAAACACCTTCAAGTTCAAATAATAATCAAATAATTTAGTTTCATTAGTGTTCGGATTCAGTTATCTGTATCGATTCATCGTAGATGCAATTTAAATGGGAATAGGAGTAGAAAAGTGGTAGAAATTGAAAGATTACAACTGCCCCTTCAATTATATAACTTCTTCACACTTTTGTTAATTGGAAATAGAATTTGAATATGATATCTTATCTTTTTCGTATCTATCTTGTTTATTTCTAAATTTAAATAATCTTAGAGTTTTTTATGAGTAGGTTTATTTAATTTCCTAAGCTTTTAATAGCTAATAATCATTATTTTGTTACTAATTTGAATTATCCATGGTGCTTAATGCTGTTCGGACTTCACTTTGTGGGAGAGCTAATTCCGATATTTTTCTTGCTTCTAGAGTAAAGGAAGACTTTCAAAGCAGCTGAGAGAAAAGAGAGAGGGTCTTTGATTTCAAATGAGTCTACTTAAAACAGAAAGAGCACCAGGAATGGAGAAAGAGAGACCTTGGATTCGTTTAATATTTATAATAATTGTTTGAAGGAGAGAAAAGACTTTACAAGGGATAGGGGCAAATATCTAGACTTTAAAATTCAGTAATGACAGACGCACACTCACAATTTCACAAGAGACAAACATCACATCTTAATTCTCAAATATATTTTATATTTGATTTAAAAAATGTTAATAAAATAAATTGTATATTCAATCACAAAAGAAGAGTTAATAATACATCCGAATAAAACACTTGTCACATTTTATCGAGTTCATATTTTATAATAAAATACACTAACGAGGGTAAGTAAAAATATATATTATGCAAATTAATATTCTCAACTGAACAGCACTAATTCTCAGATATAGGGATCATAAGTCGATCCCCATCAAAACTAGACACTCACAATTATTATAATTTTGGGCAGCTTTACAAAAGCTAAAAAAGCAAAAGGAACAGCACATATAATCTTTACAAATGAAAATCTCAAGAACAATTATCATGAGGATCATCTTTTTGAATCAGAGGAAAAATATCTGCGCCACAAAGAAGCTTAGCTAAGAAGATTAAAAGCTAGTGCAGGGGACATAAATAGTATGAGATTATTATATTTGACTTATATATGTGTAGTTGTTTTTAGATTTGAAGATGAAGATATAATATCAGAAAATAACATTAGTTACTTGGTACCGCATTTTTATTAGTTTTATTAAGATGGCTCTCCTGTAAATGCTAAAATTAAAACTCTAATTAGTGATGAAATAGAGACTGCGCATAACAACAACAATCGCAACCAATATTTATAATCATTTGATTAAAATATTTAAATTCTAACAAATTTGGGATAAATTTATTTTATTGATATTTATTTTTAGATTTAAAAAGAAAATGGTAACATTTTTTCTCCAGTTGATATATAAGGTTTTCATAAGTAAGGAAATAAAATATCTCAAGGATATAATTGTTGCCCTACTCTTTAGGAATATCAAAGAGAGTTAAAAATTAAGAAAAAATCAAAAATTAAAAATACCAAGCCAAACTTAAATTAAAAATGAAAACCTATATGATTATCATAACATAAAGTCATAATTTCTACTTCATAAATTTTATTATGATGAATATTTCTGTATTTATAATATTTTGGAGAGCCAGAAAGTCATGGTATACAATCTGAAGGTATAAATAATTCAAGAAATTAGGACAATTAATACCTGGTTCGTAATGGATCCTTGATTTCTTAGACTATCTCAGGATATGGTAATAATTATGGGTTTGGGGCGAAAGTTGAAGACAGGTTTAGAGATTCAGCTTTGAGCACGAATACCAATCCCTAATACGATTAGTATAACAATAACAACAACCAAGGACTGAGTCTGGCTTAAAATGTTAGGAGGTAATTTCAAACACCAAATCATTTATATTTAATGTGCAATAAATAGTTTACCTTGATTTTGAAAATGGACAATAAAGCATATAGAAGCAAATGACCTAAGAGTAAAAGCAAGATTAGCAGCAGTAGACAAACATATTTTTGGATAAAGTTCCCCCTTCTAATTAAGTTTTATTTTCTGATGACGATCGCAGTAACCTAAATCCTTTTCTATCCACTAAGAATAGTCAACCTAATATACTTTAACCATAATAATTTATCATTTTAATAAGGTCATAATATAAATCCTATATATTTGTTTCAATAAGAAATATATATTACAATAAATAACAGAAATAGAACCTAAAAAGACAATTAAGAAGTACTATGCATAAAAATATCTAAATTATTTTAATAAATAAGAATTTTATAAAACCAGTTAATCTAAAAGTTCACAATAAAAAG
>JAJKFJ010013059.1:0-11841 GCA_027382625.1 Tetmemena sp. SeJ-2015 | reverse complement strand
TCGGCCGACAAGGAGCGCTTACAGTACCAAGTTTTAACCCAGATGGCAACTGCTTCGTCCTCGTTCGTCCAGGTCTTACAGAAGGAGACTGAAAAGTTTTTGAAAAATCGGGGCTGAACGGATAATATTATTGATTTAAATTCTATGTAGGGAGTGTATAAACAAAAGTCTGTGAAATAAAGCATTTATTTTTTACTTAACTTATAAATATGAAGACAAAAAGAGTGTTGATTATATAAATATAAACTTTCAGCAAACTAACTTTTAATTTAAATTTTAAGTAGTATGGTTCTAGCCTTTTATCTTTATGCAAAAATTGTTTAATTTATATCCTATTTTATAGGTTTTAAGTCTAATAAGAAATAAAAGCTATTATAAAAATTAAAATTGGTTGATTTCTCAAAAGATGTGGTAAAGAAGAATAGCGATAAAGAAAAGTTGGCTGAGGAGGAAAGAAACATTCAAACAAAGTTTAGTCTGAGTCTTAGGAACAAAATTATTAAAATCGATAAGTCATTGAAAGCTTAAGAGCAACACCAAACTATCAACAAAAGCTCTTCTAAAACTTCAATACATAAGAATAATCTCAAAGAGCAACTCAGTTCAATCATTTATTTATTAAATTATAGTAAAATAGACAAGAAGTCTATTGCATAGAAGAAAAACAGCATTAAGGAGTTTTAATTTTACCAGGCTCCATTTTTAAAGCAAGAACAAATCAGATACAGACCTTCAGATTCCTAATAAGATCTTACTCTATTATATTTATCATATTTGCTACTTTCATTTCTCTTGTTTCTCTGGAATCCAAAATATCTATGAAATCTTTGTTCGAAGTATTAATTTATATATAAATATGCAAGTGTATTATTGTTAATATATTTTAGATTCATTAATATTTTATTTTTAAAAAAAACTATAAAAATAGAGTGATTTTTTATTAATTATTAAAAATTATGGATAAATTATAATAATAAAAAGGGTAATTCAACTCTTTCTTGTTAATTAAAAAAAACTTTAGATCTTAAATTCTATTCTAATCTCCTTACATCCATGCTGCCAAATTATATGAAAATAGCACTTCTTTCTTAATAGAGACCATTTTTGCATTAAATTTAAATGGAATCTTTAAATCTGATAAGTATTTTAGGAAAACTATTTAAATATATTTTGAGAAATATATAATTATATTGAATAATTTGAGATGAACTCTTCGTTTATGAATCCTCGGGGAAGTGTAAAGAGAAACGCCCAGGAGTATTTATACTGTGATAGAAATGATTCAAAGATACTAAGTGTTTTGAAAGAAGAAAAGGAAACTGTCGCCGATGGAGAGGATGAAATGACAATTCTCAATCTTAAATAGAGTGTGGCTGTTCAAGGAGCACAAGAAGCTGCTTATCTAGATACAGATGGCACAGATATTTAAGATTTCATCCTCAATGAATAACTTCTCCAACTTCATTATTGATATCAACTCAAACATAAACGGCCCATAATAACCAAAAAAAATTGTATTCTACTTATAAAAATGCCTATAATCAGAGTTTATAAGAACCAGTCTCAAGGAATTTTTATTTACCTGGACATTAATCATTAATTTAAAATTTTAACTCAAATAATTTTCACAGCAAGTTTAATCAAATAAACTGACTATTTTGATAGATATCTATAGACAATTGAGGTTAAAAGATATATACTTTAAATTTTCATTATGAATCTGATTATTATTTTAGCTAGTTCTTTAACTTAAAGTGTATTAATTAAACAGCATTTTAATTGATATATCCAAAATGAGCAGGAACAACAGTGGAAATATCAACTCTGCTATTGGAGCCAACAACTAGAATAATTTTCTTTCAGCACTCAGAGCTAGCAATTATTCTGCCTTTGACGCAGCCTAGCCTCCCGCAACCCCTCCAATACCTCGGGATTCTAATTATAAGGAACCCAAGGAATAACCAGAGCCCACTAAGATAGGCAAATTTATAAGAACATGCGATTTATATGCTTAGCCGATTTATATCACTTACAAGAAAGACAGTTATTACCGCACAATTGTAGGAGGAATATGCGCAATCACTGTTGGTATTTTGGTTCTTTGGTATTCAATTGAGTAAATAGTTTCAATGGCTTAAGGTACTTACAACCTTTCAAACGCCTCAACATATATTGACGAAGATCAAACAGAGGTTTATTACATCGATAGAAGCAAGTTTAATGTTGCAGTTTAAGTTGGAGGTTTTGGAACTTATAAAAATGTTAACCTTACTCGCTACGTAATTCCTTAGTTTGCTTTTGTTACATATGACAGTGATACAGGCAACGCTAATTTCCAGTATATAGATAGTATTCCATGCACATAAGAGATATTTGATTGGCCAACTAAGGGCAAACTCATTTCAGACTTTTCTTGCCCAAATACTCAGACCTTCGAGTTATTTGGTCAGGAAACAAGCTCTAAATCTTAAGAGTTTATGTTCTTACTTCAAGAATGTACCAAGGTCTCATAAAATCCTACACAAGACTGCGAAGACCAATAAGTAATCACCAAGGCAATATCAAATATTTTCATAGATATAGCTATATAGTCTAAGTTATTCGATCCTAACAACTACCGTGAATAAAACTCTCTCTAGAACACAGTCACGTTTTTTAGACAGTATCTAGTCAGTGGATAATACTCAGTCAGAGAGTATAGAGTTTCCTAAAATTCAGTAGATTTGCAGGATCATCTGTTTACCTTCTTCTGGAACTCTGGAGGATCCTTGAATAGCGATAAATGGAAATTCTATGACTTTAGTTTCTTCTCCACTCAATTCTTTGATTCAACTGTATCTAGATTCGAAAGTCTAGGAATTATTAACTACAAATTTACATAATCGTAGGCACAAAATACTTTGACTCTTTAAACCCAGTCGCTCTCAGGTCTGATTTCATCTGTGGGAGGTTTCTTTAGTTTGATTAACATGCTTTTGGGATATGCTCTTTACAAATAGCAATTAAAACTTAATTATATATTGTACAAATTCTAGTGCTTTAGATATGAGGCTTCGCTAATGAAAAGACTGTTCCACTAAAACAAAGAAGAAGGTGACGATCCTCATCATGTCGACCTTCACATCAATGACGATAAAGAAGAGTAAGAAATTATTTAGAAAATTTATATTGAACAGTATAGAGGCAGTTGAGTTGGAAGAGTAACTTAAGAAAACCAGGGAGCTTTTTATGTCTAAGAAGCTCTCTATGAAAAGATTTGCAAATTCTATAATGGCATCACATATTAATTGATTTTACCCATATAATTTGAATGGAGACTAAGAATTTCCTGCTTCAGTACATATAAACGACAAAGAAATACTACATCTCACTCTGATATAATTTATTATAAATAAGATTAATCTGGGACTGGTTCTAATTTTACTTTCAGTGTTGCATGTGCTGTTGCAAGGAGAGACGCAGAAGACTTCGTATTCTATCTCACAGATATGAGTGTGCAAAGGAGAAGCTGTATTATGATCTTGACATCTTAGAGAACATTAAAACAATAAGGAATTCTAAGTTTGTAATAGCATCCTACCTCAAGAAATACCAAAGACAACTCATCAAAAACTTCAAAGTGTATAATGTAGATAATCGCAGTATAGGCAAGAAGAGACCATATACTCTTTAAAGACTTATCGATAAAGTGGATCTTAAGAGAGAAGTAGACAGAAAGATTACTTATAAAATAACAGAGGACGAGGAAGAAGTTACTATCTCACCTAGTATTACTCAACCTAGGTTTAGACATTCAACTTATGCCTAGCTCATATGAGCATACCACCAAAGAGAGGATAAACAATCAATTCATCATCGCATCAACATATCGTAATCAAATTATAATCTATTATAACTACTTGATTTAATTAAAATTGCTTGTGTGACATGAATTTGTTTTGTAAATATTGTAAGAAATAATAATTTGAGGAAGGTATTATAATTAATAAAAATGATGCAAGCTACCAAGTCAGCTCTGAAGAAAGAATTTAGCTCTGGCACTCTATTGTAAGCAGCTGCAAACAACGCCCACCAGAAAATATCCCTTGGGCAATAAGTGCCTCAGAGAAACTACCAGCTACAGAGATTGCACGTCCATGAGAGTCAATTCAGAAACTCCATCTCAGGTATTCAAGCCACTCTCTTTGGAGCTACTAGTGCTTTGGGTTCAGTCACTGGAGGCATGCTATCTCGCTTCGGCTCTCACGTTATCTATCCCTACATAAATACACAAAAACAAAAAGTGTTATTTTTATTAAAAAGATTTGTTAAGAGTGTATGATGATCACTCGTTAAAAGACTCAAATGTGGTAATTTCTTGCATTGGATCTCACGTGTGGGCAAAGACTGAACAGGATTTCGAGGACTCTAATATTAGAGTTCCTATGGCTATTGCCAAAGCAGCTAAAAACAGCGGCAAATACAAATAAATATACTTATAATTATAACATAATTAATTATTTTTGTCCTACAGAAACTCAAACACGATTTGGGATAGTAGATTCAAGGAAGTAAAGACCACTGCTGATTTGGGTCACAAAGCTTACATTAAGCTTACTGATTTTACTAGTGAGAAGGAGATTGCTCACTCGTTTTATTAGATATTCTTAAACAGCAGCAAAGTTAAGAGATTTATCTATCTCTCAGCTGCAGGAGCAGACCTTATATTCATTTTATCTGTAATGACCCTAACTCACACAGCAGAAGACTTCGCACGAAGTGGATTGGAGAGCAAGAGGTTAAAGCCATCTTCCCAGATGTGACCATCCTCCGCCCAACCTACATCTTCAACATGCTGCATTCAAACGTCACTCTTGGAGGCAAGTGGGGAATGCAGTTGAAGATGTTCAACCGCATGAACTGGTAAATTGAAGGAATGAACAGCACCTTCCAACCTGTCTATGTCAATGATGTCGCTCTCGCCATTAACTCATTTAAAAAACGTAAAATATATAATAAGCATCTTTGACTCTACAATTATTTCATTTGATTCTGAACTGCCTTAAAATGGAGGAGACAATCGGATAGTCCTATGACTTGGGTGGTCCCAACACACTCACCTACGAAGAGATGTATGAAGCCTTCTTCAACAACTCAGGAGTCAAGCCCTACACTGTCTTAGTTCCTCTTGAGTAAGCTTACGAGTACTACCACTACAAGTTCTATCAATCTTTCTACCGCAACATATTCCGCTACTGGCTAACTCCTGAGTTCATGACCACTGAGGCTCAGAAACTCATTGTCAACCCTGATAACAAAAACTTCTCCGACCTCTATATCAAGCCAGTTAGTTTTGGCCAAAAAGTTGGAGAGTATGTGCAGGACATCACCTGGGCTTACAATGCTCAAGACTCTACCAAGAGAGAGGACGTAAACAACTGATGCAGTCAACATCCTTGTCTTATTCTTCTGCAAGTGTCTGCAAGGGCTTTGCGCACTTCAGAAGACAGATATAATTATTTAAATCTTCTTTTTTCATTCTCAAGCATATGTTTTCGCAAATTTGCTTAGACACAGAAATGATGATAGAGTGTTAATTCTTTCTGGTTGAAGAAACTTTGTTTTGAATTTGAAGTTAAAGTTAAAGAAAATAAAATAAGTTAGAATAGTAAAGATTATAAATAAATGAAATTATTGCAGCACAGTCAAAACTAACTGGCTTTCAACGAAGCTAAAATCAACGACCGTCCACACTCAGGAGGCCAGGACAATTTAATTATCAATTCTTACTTCTTATTCACATTTGAAATATACTGAACAGCATTTTCAAGAACTCTTACACATATTTATTGTTTGAGTTATGTATAAACTAGATTTTGCAAAATTTGCATACATTAGACAATTCCTGAGACCCTTAGGATGGTGGACTAGAGAGCTTGGCTAATATAAAAGAGCATTTAAATTGCAATACCACCACTCAGCGCTAACTTAACACGGCTAACCATAATAACCTCTAAAGGGCCCAAGATCAAGATCAGAAAACTAGCCATACTGCAGCAGGTGCTAATATCGCTGTAAATAATTGCCACACAAATCTATTTCTCTACCCCAGAGAATATGTTAATGTAATCGACAAAAATGACAAGAGTAATTACGACAACACTTACTTCAAACTATTCAGAGACAGGGAAGACTAACCTAAAGGAAACACCTCCGCAAGTAAATACCAGAAAGATAACTCCTTAAACAACGGCATAATTGACTATAACTAGAACTTGCTCGCTGGTGAGAGCTTTTTTAATAAGAATGAATAAAGTAGCCTAGCCAAAGACAAAGGTGTTGAAGCATCTGTAACGCAGTTCATGTCAAATCCCTCCCACTCTTTTTACTCAGATGGAGCATCCTAGTTTAACACCAGTCATCTAAATAATATCCACTCCTCCACTAAATTCACTGATAAGGATTCTGTGCTTCATTCCCTCAAGCAAACTCTAAACACTAAATCTAAGATTGCCGAAACGTCTTAAGCTTCAAAATTACATAGTCATCTTCTTGGAGGGAACATCACTAACTCAGATCAATACACAACCACCTCAACTCAAAATAATAATTTTCTTCAATCAAGATCCTCAAGCACCCCTCTCAATAACTACTCCTCACAAACAGTAGTTAACCCAAGCAATTTAAATCTTACTTAGATGAATATCAATACATCGTCTAACCTAGTAATAAATAATCATACTTCTAATGCTCTCGCTGGTGTACTTAGCATCAACAGTATTTTATAGTAACTAGGAGGGTAGGCAGCTAATGCAAACATAGTAAATGCTGCTAGAGAAGCAGCTCAATCAAGACTTCAAATGCTGTAACCAACTTATCACTTCAATAAGAAATATATTCACCAGCCAAGCTACGCTAAAGCAATCAATTTAGTCTACCACTAGAGCAGGGAAATAAGACTAGATCCTGACTGTGCCTTTTAGCAAAATTTAATAACTATTGATGCCTTAATTGACTTCTAGATATTTTATAGTTAAAATTTTAATTAAAATCGGTGAATGGTTAAAATAATAAATGGAGAGTTGCAACTTCGTGTCAGTTGAAATCGTTCAAGCATCCCCTGATCTGCTTGTTCGATAACTTATCAAAAATTAATATGAATTTTATCTTTAAGGAACTTCGTTGCACATCTCAGCAGTGAGATATGATTCACGCAATCTTCCTCATCCTCATCATCGTCTTCATCAAAACTTGTGTCGATTATAACTCTTGACTGAGCACTTCTACATAAAATTTGTAAGGTTGAAAAGTTCTTAGAATTTGATGCTGAATCGAATGGTGTAATTATTATTTAAATTGGACACACTTCAACTGCCACTCATTTATTCCATTTTAATTTAATATCTAATTTAATTCTATTTTTTATTAAATTCTCTGCTATATTTTGTTCTTTGGATATTATAACTTCTATCAAACTAAAGGAGTGAAGTTGTTTCCTAACACAGGAAGAGAACTAGAAGTAGACGAAGAGCCGGAGGCACTCTATAAATATCATTAGGCTGACCATAGCACTTGCTCTGAAGCTGGTAAGTTATAAATAACTCCCAAGTGATATTAGATTATGTGAACTTCATTATTTTAGTGAAATAAATTAATTAATTTTAGAAAAGAAACTGCATTAAGGAATAATTCAGGAGCTTAACAACTTTAACAAGGAGAAGCTAAATACGATCCCTCTTATGTATCGAATGGTCAAAGACACGACCCTCTTCTTCAATTCTAAATTTGAGTCAGGAAATCTTCGTGAAGTTGAAAAGGTTAACGAGTTTGAATACAACCTCTATCTAAATTTTGATTTCAACACTCTCAATTACACTCAATGGTACTATTTCTCTGTGAGAAATATCAAGAAAGGTAAAAGATTTCTGGCCTTAATCATTTATAGGTTACGCTTACAAATTCAATATAATGAATTTGTAAAAAGACGATAGTTCTTACAGTAATGGAATGAAACCATTCGTCTACTCAATGACAAAAAATAGAGAAGCAAATACAAATTAGTGGGCTAGAGGTTGTCAAAATGTAAACTATTTTAAGAATCCTCTTAAAACCAAGCACCGAGAATCCGCTGTAAATTGATTTGTCTTCCCCTTAAGTCTTATAGCCAGATTACGAGTATGATGAAGATAACATCCCTTGTTATGTCTATGAAGATGAAGAGTCTCAAATGGCCACACTTAATACTCTTTCATTTTCCTATACCTTTGAGTACGATAATGACACTGTGTTTTTTGCTCATTTTCAACCATATACTTATGGAGATCTAAAGGATTATATCTACTCACTCAAGAAAAGGGGGACTCCTGAATTTGTCAAAAATACTCTCAGAGTACAAAAGTTATGCGATACTATCCAAGGAAACACTTGCTACGTACTATCAATCTCAGAAAATATTTATGAGTCAAATATGCACAAGCAGGTGATATATCTTACATCACGAGTTCATCCAGGAGAAAGCAACTCCTCATTTATGGTTCAAGGGGCGATAGATTTTCTGATGTAGCAAAATAATAAGGAAGCTTAGCAACTTAGAGAGAATTTTATTTTCAAGATAATTCCTATGCTTAATCCAGATGGTGTTATTAAGGGAAATTATAGATGCAATATATTAGGAGTTGATCTAAATAGGAGATGGCTGAATCCTTCGAAGCTATTGCATCCTACGATTTATTATGCTAAGTAATTGGGAAAGTCTTGTCACTCAGACCATTAGATAATCATGTTTTGTGATATGCATGGTCACAGCAGGAAAAGGAATGTATTCATGTATGGGTGCGTTAGTGGGCAGTCAGATATGAATTAGCACCGTAACAACAACTTGATAAGACTAATTCCTTACCTCTTCAGTCAAAAGAGTAAACTGTTTAGTTTCACTGATTGTAAGTTTGCAAACGAGAAGGAGAAGGAATCTACTGCTAGATTAGTCCTATTTAAAGAGTTCTAAGTCATGAACAGCTACACTCTTATCATTTATTATAAGTGACTTACTCTTGAGTCTACTTTTTATGCACCCTTGAATAAGCAACTTAAGAAGAAGTAGGTAGTGGATGAGGAATTCCAAATAAAAGCAGATGAATTAGTAACTGTAGGTGTGGATCTTTGCTAGACACTCACTTAAATCCTTCAGAGCAAGATTCTTAAAAAGAAATTCGTGTCTGATTTAAAAGGTGGCGACACTGTAAATGGCAACAATATTCAGATTAATATCCCATAGCCATAGGTTCTTAAAGAGAGTACACTCAATTAGAAGATTAACTAAGCAACTAAAGACAAAGACAAGGAGAAAGATACTCCAGCAAATGCGCTCTCTACAACTCAAACCAATCCAATCAGATAGTCTTGGAATGAAACTTCTAATCAGAATTAAAATTCTGTAAACTAAGCTGCTCTCAGGAAAAAGACACAAAGAACAGGTTTGTAAGCAGCCTAATAAGCTAATGACAAGAACTCTTCAACCATGACTTAATAACCTTAGCCTTCCTCTAAGATATTAACAATACTAATTTATATTAAAGAAGATGATGCTCTAATAAGCACACACATAGTCAAGCTTCAAATAATAGGTGACTAAAGCTAATGTGATAGAGCCTCCTACTTAGGTAGATGCAATTCTTATAGATTAATTCGTAAACCTTGGCAAAGGGAAAGGATCCGTGCCAGATTACTATAATAGAATCACAATCAATAATTTAAAAAACTCTTAAGGAATTCAACAAACAGTTGGAAATAATAATCCTTAAGCTGGATTACACCATTCACAGACACCTATGAAGAAAGGCCCAAAAAAGTAACAAAGTAATACCTCAACATAAAAACAGAATTCAGCCATAAGTATGGTAGGGAACAGCACTGGCTAGATAGGATCATAAGGAGGAGGTCGGGATGTAAAAGGTGGAAAAGGAAATACTTCTCAAAGCTAATAGAGGCCTTAGAATATAAATGGGGCCACACTTATTGGTATAATAAACCCAAGCGAAAGTAATTAAGTGATTGCAATGGCATAGTATTCAAATGAGGTTTTCCCAAATATAATCAAGAATAACAGTCACGCATAGAAATAATCTTCCCTCAATAATTAATCTTTCCTATTTTTAAATGAAATTAGAATCATAATTAACTGAGAAGACCAATAACTACAGTGCCAGCTTCTTAAACACAAATGATTAACAGTAACTAAACTATTAATACTTCTCAGTCAAAGCAACCCTCACAATTTTCAATTCTTTAGCAAGAATAATAAAACTATCAGCAGTAGTTTTAATAAAGCTAAACCTAGAGCAAGTTTGGAGGGAAGGTATTTTATTAGCCCTCCACTTCTTCTAATCATCACGACTTCAAATCAAGCAACCAGAATATACATAATTTTTCAAATCAACTCTCAAGCATCAGCAACCTTGATTTATCCTACCAAACAGCTGCAAACTAGATATAATAATTGAATAATTCAGTTTCTCCTGCTCCCAAAATGTCTAATCCAATTATACAGAGGGCTTTAGAAGAACAAACTTCCAATAATACTCCAGGGATAAGCAATTATTCCTCGCAGAGCAAGTAAAGAAAGCCTTAAAGTTAAATTTACTAGCATGGGGTGCTTGGTTCTCACAGAAGGAAAATAATTGACAAGCTCAATAGTTTCAAAATGTTCCAGCAATCTCAATAATAGTCACTGAATTAAATTTAGTAATAGCAGTAATAACTTCAATATCAAGAGATCTAATATGAAAGTGAAAATATTTAAATCATTTTTTAAATTATCTCATTAAAAGAGGCTATATTAGATCTTTTTACAAATTTTATTATCTATAAATTGTATTTTTTAAAAATATAACCTTTATTAAATTCTAAAAAAAAATAAGAATTCATTAACACAAAGTTTGTTACTAAAAATAATTTTTTGCTAAGCTTCTTAATTTTGAAGAATAGTAACACAACTAAATAATTTCTCAGCCGAATACTTAGCAGCAAGCTCACTAGTAACCTCATTTATCTCAAAGCTCAAGTATTCTGAATACAAGTACTACTCTGACAGCCATCAACTACTTCTTCAATCAGCAGAATAATTTAGGAAGCCAAGAGTCCTTACTCTTAAATTAAAACACAGAGGGAAGTGGGCCCAGTAATCAGGCTACAGTTATCCATCAAGGCAGTATTGCTTAGTCGGTTCTAAGACATTATAACTAGTTAAACAATACGCAGCCTCACAACATTAGACAGATTCACTCATCTTATTTTAAGATTGAAGTTGGGTAGATATCTCCAAAGAATGTTAATCTTCCCAATCTAATGAGTGGCACTAAGACATCTAATGAGTTCAACCGTAGCAATCAGCTGCCTCCTCATCACTCCTCTGCAAATAACCATCACCACCATCACCCTCCTTAGCATTCTCACTCTGCAGTCAATCAAACTATGACACTTCATACTGCCTACTCAGATAATGTGCAATCCAACATCAGTACCAGCAGCAATCATCTTCCAATAGGTACTCAGACTGCCCAAAACTTTAACCAAGCCATCAATCTATATAGCTTTGGTCACCCCTCTGCCTCTAACTAAAGTTATGAAGCAGCAACCAAGCCTGGAAAGACTACACCTCTTAATCTCCTTAATTAGAATCAAAGATTTATAATCATACATTTTAAGATATGAAGGGATCATTAACACAGCAATCAAGCAGAACCTAAATAGCAAAGATGAATTCAAGTATCTTAATGAAGACGAGAAACTTTAGTCGAATCATGCTAATATAAATAAATGAGATAAATATAAAACTCAAATTTACATTTATAACAATAATTTATA
>JAJKFJ010013057.1:0-11842 GCA_027382625.1 Tetmemena sp. SeJ-2015 | reverse complement strand
CTCATCTGCAAAGCAACTTTCAAATGCGAGAGTATAGTGCGCGCTGGCACTCTCAACATTTTTGCGATGGAGTTGATGTTGAGAACTGGCTATTACTACTGATAAGGGTGACTACATCCATACCTTATAAAAGAGGATCATTTCAAATTGCGGAAGTGGAGAAAATGAAATCAAGGGTTCTAGCTTCTCGAAATATTTTTTTAATGAGACTATTAGTTGTAGAAGTAATAGTAGTAGCATATACATTCAGCCAAATTTTAATCTGAAACCAAACTCTGATCAAGTTTTAAATTAATCGCTAGTCTCTCCAATATCTTAAACTTAAATTTATCGATTTTTAATCAAAGGTGACAGCCACCTCAAATTTGAATAATTTAATACGAATTAATCATAATAAGGCTATAATTTACAAAATTTAACTTCGTGGACTACTTAGTCGGCTGAGCGCGAGAACTCAAGCCACCGATCAAAGATAAGGAATTAATTATAATTAGATTTACCCCTAATACAAGTTGATCTGATATAATAAGAGTCAAAATGAAATTAATATAGGATTGTTAATGCAGATATTTTTTAGTAATTTCGAGTTTAACACGATGATTCTAATTATGAATCAAGAAATTAGTTATATACAACTTATTTATCTCTCTTTTTTATCCTATAATTGAGGTTTTATTGCCTACTTCCTTACCTAGTTAAATAATTTACAACAATTTTAAAATTAGTTAGACAAGTCAATAAATCAACAGCAATACTCCATAAACAATACCTTTATTTTTACCTATTACATCATACTTTAACTTAAATAAATTTTATATACTTCTTATAATCAAGGATGTTTACTAAGACACAAGCGAGAACTTTATTTTTTAAGATAGTGTTTGGACTGAATGAATTCGATTTTGCGGTATAGTTAATTTATAGAGGAGACAATCACATTTATTATTTTGTTATTTTAGATTGCTCATTCATTAATTTAGAATGAGACGATTGCAGCCACCAATCTTCAGACTTACTTTACTCTCCAATTTTAACATTATAGAATTTAAATTATAAAATTAATTTATAGACTACCATTCACAAATTAAAATAAACCATTCGGAAGGAGAACTCCCTCATTAAGTGGACTTGAAATATGTTCCTATTAGCAGATAAAAAATAATAATTTTTAATTAAATTTTATTTAGATGCACAGAAGAGACTAAAATATAATTAATATATTAAACATTTATTGTTCGATTTTTGAAATTGCAAAAACTACATTAAGAATATTGTTAGTAATGTATAGAGATAGAAAATTAATTATAAATTTTATTATTAAACTTACTTATATATAACTGCAAGTCTTAATACAAAAAAGTGTTTAATTAGCAAAATTTTAATTTAAGACATTTATAATATTAACTTCCATCACATTACAAATCTTAGCAATAATTAATTTTATCTTGTATAGTCTAACATCCACTTATGAAATTTTTATCTAAATAAATTTGGCTCACGCACCACCCTCATCGTACACTAAACCAAATAAACAAAGTAAAGTAAGGATTTAAAATATTTTTACAAAGTTTTGCATCGAACCAATTTATACAAAATAATTGTCTTAATTATTATTTTATTGAACTTCTTCTTACAAGTTTCTTGAAATAATTTTATTTTAACCCTAGACTTGTTGGTTTTGATTGGCCCTGGAATTATTAAAATTTAAGATTAATGAGTCGGGGTGGACCCATCGTAGCATAATGAATAAAAAAATCTCTAAATTTAAATTTATAATATGTTGTTTATTGAAAATCTTACTATTTAAATTTTGGTTTCTAATCACTTTTGGAATTTTTCCTATCTGTTCTATATTAATGAATGACATTACCCTTGGGGTAATTATATATTCCTTGAATCCTTAATCGTTAACTAATAAACAGTTGATTATATTTCTCCAATCCTAAAAATCTAATGATTAATGTATAATATTAAAGAAAGAGAGGTTTATGGGGCTCTCAGCAGATAACATTTCGACGTGGTGGTGTCCTCAAATATAAAATGTGACTCTCTAGGGGACTATTTCGAGCCCTGTCAGGAAATTCTTTTTGTTTCAAATGACCTACTGCAACCCCATACTGCTAAATCTTAATTTAAAAATAGGTTCCATCTAAAACAATTTAATTTCCCTGGAGAATCTTGCAGAACAAAAGCTGAGTCTGATGCTCTACTTCCATAGATGACTTTACTTGTTAGCTAGATGACTCAGTATTTTATAATTTATATTTCGAATCTGCTTCTTTTAGTGGCCCCATTAAGTACTTTATTTTTAAAATTAATTACTTTGTCAAATCCTATTCCTTATATTTGGGTACAGATACTAAAATTGCATTCTACAAAATTCAAAAGCAAGTTGCCTTCCTGAGAGATTCTTGGCTTTATCAAATTAATGCTTAACTTAAAAATTTAAGGTATCTTTATTCGGGTTATGATAATCAAAACCTCACTTATACAACTATCCTTATTTTATAATTTGGTATTTTTGACTATGGAATTTGACTACAGTGATACAAGGGCAAGATTCGATTCTACATTATTCAACATCTATTAATATTTAAACTATTCTAACAATCAGGGTGGTAGTCAAAAATAATCAAGAATCAGTTAAAAATAAATGCGAAGCTTAATTATAAGAGTAGGCAAATTAATTGCAGTTATTTATCTGACTTTCTGACTATAGGGAAGATACAAATAGATGATTGCATAAATACACTTAGAAATACAAAAGTAATTTATATTGAAATTGTAGCTGATTAAAAACTAAATTAATTAATTAATAAATGAATTAATGATAATGGGTTTTGAAACCTAGGAGGTGAATCCGCATTTTCAATTCTTGACAAGATTTGGAACACTAATACTTTTTGGTAAATCTAAATCCATAAAATATGGTCTCCCGAACTGTTAGCAAAGGTAAGATACTATTCTTGATAAAGTTAAACATTAGACAATATTAAGAAAGAAAATGGTCAAGAAATGAGTGTACTAAAACTGAAAATGGAGAACTAAGTAGACATATAAACATCTGCATGAATTTATAAAGGACTCAAAATTTGAATAAAAAGTCTGGAAATGACTTTTTCTACAACATAAATAAGAGTCGGTATGCTTCTGTATGTTTCAATAGATGTATTTCTAAGTGTATATATGCAATCATCTATTTGTATCTTCCCTATATATCATTTTTTTTAAAGACTCCAATAATTAATAATAAATCCATAGTGTCTGACAATTAATTAGGATTCTACGTCACGATCATAATTTAGCGTTTTAATTATGTGAGTCTTATAGTGGGATCCTCATGGCAGGAATTACAAAGCATACCTGCTCCATTTTTGCCAAAATATTACCACCATCAGGGCTAAATAAATTGTTATATTATTATTATTTTTAAAAAGCTAAATAAGTTATATTTTAGATTAAAAGTTAAGTCATTTTAAATCTATATTTTATCATCGTAGAATTTATTTTTCCATGCTAAATATTATATTGCTCCTCTAATTCATTTATAAATGCTTTGATAATATGGCTAACTTTAGTATTTGTTAATATATCATCCTATTTATTTATCTCTTCGATGAGTGAAATGATGTTAAGTACGATACTAAAATACTAAGCACCCATGTTATAAGATTAAAAGAAGGATTTTAATTTAAAAACTTATTTTAATAAAATTTATATACTGATTTTATCAAACTTACTCATAATTTAAGGCTCAAAAGCCTCATCTCAAAAGTGACTCTATCTGTTGTGATTTGGCAGATAATGCAAGTGGCTGTCATCCACGTGTCCACTGGGATTTCTTAGGAGAGGAAATTATTTTTAAATCGCAATTAGTAATGCTGGAGACCAGAAAATTGTCGAAGAATATCATAAATGACGACAATTATAAGGAAATCAGCAAAGTAAATACCGCACCCCTATGCACGAAACCTTCGCTTTTAAAAATTTAGATTATTTATTATAAGAAAATAGGCTTGTTCTTTGAGTCCTCTTAGGGAAATAAAGTTTATAATCCACTTGAGCCACAGCTCCAGGATAGGAAGTGGGTTTTAACTTGAAGTCAATTACATCTGACACTGGCCGCATAAACAGCTCGTTGTCAAAGCATTTATATAGTTAAACTGGAATTAATACGTCATTAATATTATAATATATTTTAATATGTACAATCACTTGGTATTCCAAGTGGCAAAGAGACTAAGAAAAGAATATGAAGTCACTGAGTAGAGATTCACAAAAGAATTTTTTGAGGTTGTAAAGAAGTTCGCTTGTGCCCAAAAGATAAAGCAGTTAATAAAATTCACACTTTAAAAACCTGATGGTGTGTGTTTTAAACTTCGATGAAAGTAAATTAGCGTTGTGAGTTGTTCCCTGTGGCGTAGGTATCTAGCCTCATATAGTTGCGAGAATGCCACGCCTCTTTTCAGAGTACCATACTTATCCCTGAATACTTACCTTTACGATTTATGCACCACCATTACTCTTTTATAGGCCTACGCATTAGATATTAATTAAATAGAGATATTGAATACTTTTAGACTCACGGGCTTCAATTTGGGTAGACCTATCATATCTCATCTTTTTTTAAATAATCTAATGGATAAAGAGGTATAAGAAAAATAAATTCTGATAGCCTCAAATTTCGCTCCACCGATCACCTTGATTTAGCATTTATCCCTATTTAAATAAATTTTAAATTAAAAAATATGTCAAAGCAAAAAAATACCTTGAATTTAATCTGTTTTTATTATGTAAAGCAGTTGCTTGCTATGTGAGGGAAAAGTTTAAAGAAGTTGTCAATTTAAATAATCTTAAAATGTTAGTATTTATCCAATTGAATTATTTCAATGCGCCATTTCAACTTAGGTATATCTTTTTCTGAAAGTGATCTCAAAACCTCCATATGGTCTCTTTGCTGATAAAATTTCTACTTCCCCTGAGTTTTCTCCTCTCCATAAATTTCAGAAATTAGAGATGTTTTTTAGCTTTGAAGAGCATCTATAATAAAAGTTAACTACTGATATGATTTCAATTTGAAAGATATTACAAAGAGGCTCTCCTAAAGGATTTGCGTTTTGGTGTTTCATTAAGTTAGTCTTGCAAATTTTATTATAATGAGTTTTAGGATCCTAAATTATAAATAGTAAAGAGATAAATATATTGAAATAGTTTTATTTTATTCATTTTCTTTTGTAATATTTAGAAATTAAAACTTAGAAACTATAAATATCTGTAATATTTTAATGCATATCTTATAAACAAATATATAATATGTCAATAAGCTTTATTTAGATAGCCCTAGATTTAAATAGATCCTTTTAATTTTTTAAATTTGACTTATCTTTTTCTTGTATAATAAAAAGGTTTCTCTTTTTTAAATAAAGCTTATTTAAACTACTTATTATTTTTCGAAGTCTGAGAGAAAAATGATTTTTTATTATCCAATAATATTAACTTTTATATATTGTTGATGAGGAACATATATAGCAATTAATTTATTAAACAAATTAAAAGTATTTAATAAATTACGAGTCCCTTTTTTAAATAACTTGCTATTAATCAAAAATTATAGCTCAACAATTATTTAATCAAATCCATTCACAATAGCATATCTATCCCAAATAGCATATAAATAATTTACATTCATTTTAAATTTACTCTCTTCTGACAAATTTGATTTATAAGGAAAATTAATTTTTTAAAATTTAAAATCCTTTATATTTTTTAAATCTCCCTTTACAAAGCTTCTACAAAATCTAAATCAATTAAAGAGGAAGATCATTCATTTTTGAAAAGCAGATTTTTATAAATAAAATTTAAGGGTGAAATTTTAGAAGCATCAGTAAGTGTATTTTTGTAATATATAACTTTAAAATTTTGTCATCATATATATCTTGTAATTATTCTCTACAAAAATTCAAATGAGTTTAACCTTCTACAAGCATAAAATAATTTTATAAAATTATTTTATCACGACTCAAATACGATTAGATGATCTGAGAAATACCTCTCTTAAATTAAAAGTGATTTAAATTATCAATTTAGCTGATATTAAATTAGATAATTATATTAGGATGACATTTAATGAAAATGGGCTTTCAAGAGATGACAGAAACTGCAACTGCGAAACTTTAAAATTGAATTAAATAGTTTCACCATAGCTTCTACTCTAACCATAAAACTTTGCTTTGCAAAATTGCGTGTAAACATATCATATCTTTAAAGTAACTCTTAACTTATAGTGAGATTGAGAACTAAGTTCATGATAACTTTTAAAGCTATCACATTCAAATAGGACTACTCAATGCGTTAAAGAAAAGGCATAAGCTCGACCTTTGGCTCAAATTTCAAATAGATTTCAGGAAATCATAAACTTTGCAGAGTAAATACTTGTCAATTAGTACCTTCTACTATGTAAATATGCATTTTAAAATGTTTATCTCAGATCATCTAATCGTATTTGAGTCATATCAAGATTAATTTAATATCTTTGACATTTAAATCTAATATTTAATTAAAAAATAACAAAAATATGAATCAAGGCACTTTAACAATAATAAATGAGAAAAAATATGTTTTTCTAAAATTCGAAATAACTATAATTAAAAGACTTTTTTAATTTTAATAGGAAATAATAAGTTTTTTCAGCAAAGTCTTTCTTAAATAAATTGTCAAATTGAAAAAGATAAGAAGATATAGGGAAAATATTTTTTAAAATATCGAATATTTTAGATAATTCATCTGTGCCTGAAAATCCTGCCTGATTTTGTTTATTCATAATATTTGCAGCCAAATGATTTTAAGCTAACTTGAGAATGTATAAAGTAAAGATCAACCTCTCTCTTTATTTTTATCGATGTTTAATAGTCTAATAATTTGTCTATAATATATTTTTAAAATAATTTAAAGGTAAAATTCGCTTTTCTAGCTTGAGGATTTTTACTTTAAATTAAACTGTCGAATAATTTCTTAACAATAAATAATGCAATTTAATTGACAACTAATTAAAGCATTTAACAGTTAGATCTTTTAAAGAGAATTGTCTATAGAGGTTGTTATAGAAATAAGTAAATTGCTAAAATTAATGTAAAATTTTTAATTAGTTTATGAGCATATTAGTAAATGTTAAAGTTTAAATTAGAGAGAAAAATATATAGCCATGAAGTGACACTTAATATCAATAGAGGTCATATTTAATAAGCATTTTTGATAATATAATTATTAAAGATAATAATTTTGATATTATTTCAGTCAAAATTTTTTAATCCTCCTTAATAAAGGTTAATAAAGTATGATTGAATGACTATAATTGACATTAAATATTATAATGAATTATAATTTGCCAAGTTTGCGAGCTAACTTTTGCCCTGAGCCCAACTTTAAATTTAAACGGCTATTTTCAAAATCAAAGACCTCACATTTAATACTAAATCAAAATGAAGAAATCAGAGACCATAAAATAGGAAAAATATTAGCAATAAGCGACACAATCTATTTTAATTAATAAATCTTTTATAAGAATGAGGAGAATATCATGCCTCTCTGCTGAGAAATGATAAACTTATAATAAATGAAGAATTTAATTATATTTTTATAATACATTTCGAAATTTCTTTAGAGAGATGATTTTGCAAATTTATTTGTGTCAAAGTTCAATACTCTATTAATATTTAAAACATTCATACAATTAATAAAATTTTTCAAAATTGAGCGGCACTTTACAAAATTTGCCATTTTTTGTCATGATGAATTGAAAAAATATAGTTAGATTAAAAAAATAATTAGCTTAGTATAGCTCTTTCAATGCTGGTAATTAATAAAGAATTCGAGCGTGTCTAACTTATTTTTATGAGCCTACGTCACGATCATAATTTAGCGTTTTAATATTAAGAGTCTTAAAGTGGGATCTTCATAGCAGGTATTATATAACTCACCTGCTCACTCTTGGCCAAGATACTACAACCATCAGGGCTTAATAGATATTTATAGCATTTTTTTATTTAATAAAGGTAACATGAGAGAGATTTTTAAAATTCTTTTCTTATTAAAAAATTGTTATTTTTCAATATAATATGTCTCTTTCTTCTTCATTCATCCTTTGTTAAGAATATGTATTATTTTAGTATTTATCTCATTCCTAAAGTCTTATTTTTAATTTAAGAACTTTTCCTTAAAAATCCTAAAATTCTTGAATTAGATATAATTAAGAGTCCCTTTTTCTCTTTTTCCATGAATACTATTTAAAAAATGTCAAGGAAGACTTCTCTAATATATAATAAAAAATCCTTTTAGAAGTGGAGATAATTCCAAATAGAATTAATCATAGGTAAGAATTTAATGGAAAATAGAAGGTTCATAGAAAGGAAATCAACAGGAAGCAAAATAATGGTAGTTGACTTTGCAAGCTTAAGATCTCTGCAGATAACATTGGTGAGTAAAATACTTTAAGGTAACGTTAAAATATTAAAATTATTGAATTAGAGATTAGAATTGTTTAAAAAATATCTCTAAAGCAGCTCAGCCTATATTATAAATTATGAGCTAAGATCAATGATTAAATTAATTTATCTCATAATGTGATCAACAGAAAAGCATTTGAGAATGATTTATTTCACCTAGATTTTTAGAGTAGCTCTGAAGGAGCTCAAAGTTGCTTCGTATTTTCCTGCTAATTGCTATGATTTTCACTAATTTATGCTTTAACTAAATAGGTATTGCCTCTCCACATTATTATTTTATACATTAATTCAAATTAAAAAAATAAGTCATTTCTTCTTACCTATAATTTAAGGCTCAAAAGCTTCATCTCAAAAGCTACTCTATCTCTGGTAATTTAGCAAATAAAGCAAGACCCTGTCATCCACGTGTCCACTGGGATTTCTTAGGAGAGAAAATTATTTTTAAATCACAACTGGTTACACTTGAGACGAGGAAGTTGTCGAAGAATACCATAAAAGACGTGAGCTAAAGGCAATCGAACAAAGTAAATACTGCTCCCCTGTGCACGAAACCCTCGCTTATAATAATAAAAGAAAATATTTTAAGAAGCTTGTTCTTTGCGTCTTCTTTGGGAAGTAAAGTTTAAAATCGATTTGGGCCACAGCTCCAGGATAGGAAGTGGGATATAACTTGAAGTCAATTACATCTGTCACCGGCCTCATGAAAAGATCATTGTCAAAGCAAAAATGAAACATGAGTAATTAATTACATACTTTAAACATATATGTTGCATAATGATTAGTAATTGGAATTAAAATGAAATATGTAAAACAGTTGCTTGCTACATTTGGAAAAAGTTTAAAGAAGTTGTCAATTTAAATAATCTTAAAGTGTCTCAATTTATCACATTGAATTAAATTAATGCGCCATTACAATTTAGGTCTATCTTTTTCTGAAAGTTTACTCAGAACCACCATATGATCCCTTTACTGATAAAATTTTTGTTTGGTAGGAGATTTCTCTTCACTTTAAATTCCTGAAGCTAGAGATGATTTGGAACTGTGTAGGGCTTCTAAATTGAATATTAGCTTGTTGTATGATTTCTATTAGAAAGATATTACAGAGAGGCTCTTGCAAAGGACTTGAGTTTTGGTGTTTCATTAAGGTAGTCTGGTACTTTTTTATTATAATTAATCGTAGGATCCTCAAATTGTTGAAATTAAGAAGTAATATTTTTTAAGTCAATTTTTTATTTCATTTATTTTCTCCCAAAGTTAGTCTTATGAAATTTTTTTAATTTTAGATTCAAATCCTTACCTTTCTACAAAACTTATTGAAAGGAATGAATTATTAGATTAATTATTTAAAATATTTCGATACCTTTTTTAAATGTAAATAAACTTGAAGAAAAGTTTAGTTTCAGAGTTAACTATTTCTTATTTATGGCAAAATTTATAAATAAACTCAAAGAATCAAATTTCAAGGAGAATAATAACTTAAATTCATTTCATTGTTGGTTTTATTATTTCAAAGCTATAGATTAAATATTTTCCTAGACTTTTATTTTAAAATAGTCAAGGTTTTAAGTCTGAAAATTATACTCTTAAATATATATTTACCAAAAAATTAGACTATAAAATTATTATAAAGATAATCGAAATTTATTTTATTCAAATTGAGAGTTGGAACCTATTTATTAATAAATTACTGTTAATCAAATATTTAAGCTCAACAATAATTTTGGGAAATCCAATAGACTAATAGCGATATCAATCCCATTAAGAAGCATCTAAATAATTTACTTTCATTTAGAATTTACTCACCTCGTCTTAAATTGTTTGCATAAGAAAAAATTGTAATTAAATAAATAAAACTCAATGCATAAAAGATAAAATAGACAGATTTTCAAATATTAAATCTAAGCCTTATAATTTAATTTTAAAAGTCTATTAAAAGTCTATGAAGATTAAGGTAGTTATATTAAAAGTTTCAATAATATTGAAAGTTAAATATATATTTTAAGTTAAGGAATTATTTAAAATACATAGTCCTCCATCTAAAAAATGTTGAGTATGCCACACTATAGTCTTGCATTTGAAGTTGCAGATGAGAAAGTTAAGAGTTACAGCTTTTAATCATTGCACTTTTAAATTTGTGCACATCATTATTTAATTGATCCTCACACTCTTCAATACTAAGCGACCTTCAGTTTGTATGTGCTAGTAATTTTCATTATAGTTATTTTTTAGTCTTAATCCAGGAGTCTATTTAAATTGTTGTTAAATTAATTTAGAAAATAAGCTTTATAAAAGCATATGTACAGCTTTATTACAATTAAATCTAAAATATTGCTTAAGATAAATTCTTCACTTTTTATTAATAATAGTTAGGGAATTAAGAACCCCTAACGGGCATATAATACTTAATCGATTTAAAGTAATTCACAGGCGTAACTCCTTGATCAGCTGTGCCACGTCACCGCGAAAGCCCACCGTCTTCACTTTTTAAATATTAGATTTTGATATTTATCTTTTCTTAAAATTATTAAAAATATTATTTAAAAGAACGAGATCTTCCTATCATTATCATATTCTAAGAAAGATATACTATAATCTATCAGTTAAGATTTTGTAGAATAAAAATTTTAATATGAGAACGGAATCATCTTTACTATTTAAAGGACATTGAAAAGATTATTCAAAAGATTCATTCAAATCTAGCTAAGCAACTTATAATTATTAACTTTGCAATTTTAATATATTTTAAGCTAAGATTTTATAATGAGAATTTGCATTTTCTATGTCAATAAATCTTTATTTTAAACAATCAAAAGAATCCTACTTTATTTAGAGTTAGATCTTGATATATATCGTAATTTATGTAAAGTATTTATTATAATAAAATATTGAAAGATTTAGCTATCACAATTTTAAAGTGGAAATCAGTGATTTTAATTATAGAGGATTCTTGCAAATTATAAAGTTAGTTTAATTTTATAGTTTATTGAATCATGGCCACTTCATAATCATAATTTGACTTTGTATAATTAATATTTGAAAATTTTAATGAAAAATATATAAAAGATCATTTAAATAGAGCATAAAAAGACAGAGTTTTACTTTAAAATTGAGTTTAAGTCATTTTAATTTTTAATTTATATTGCTTCTATGTCTTTTTTATTAAACTCTCTCCTTTAATTTGTAAATAGTATTTTTATGGCTTTTTAAAGCTTTTACTTATTAAAAATTAAGGCGGAATAAATATAAAGCAAAGAATTATAGAGTTACAATATATTTTGAGAATCACTTGGTTGCAGTGGTAATATTTGAGAATCTGTGTCTGTAATTTTTGATAGTCTCTT
>JAJKFJ010013047.1:0-11847 GCA_027382625.1 Tetmemena sp. SeJ-2015 | reverse complement strand
CACAACTAAGGATGCTAGTACTATCTCGGCACGCATCAACTTCTTCACATCAGGAAGGGATCCTGTCAGATCAGCCAATGCGTGACTTGAGGATAGAAAATGAGTGCTATGCATCTATCGGTGATGAAAGAGAGCCAGAAAGTAGAGTGGGCATAATTGAGATAGCGGTGGGGTCAAAATTTTCATCTGAATGGGCCTCGCCATTTTTCAGATCTGGGTTGGATATAGAGGTCAGGTCTAACGACTCTATTGAGTCTTGTCACGTGCAATTAAATCTGCACATTTCTCATCCCTTAACTCTATCTCTCACCTTGGGTAATTGGGGTTTTGGGGTTTAGTTTTCTTCTATGAAAGTAAGATCGATTAAATTTAAAGAGATTATAGATAATGGAGACTAGGATGACTTAGTTCTTTAGTAGCTCCTCTATAAACTGCCCAAGGATAACACTATGACATTCTTTTTTTTAATTACATGTTTGAATATATTTAAATTCGTATACCTAGTTTCCTTCTTCAAAGAAATGCTGAATTACTCTGACAAGAATAAACTGACGCCTGAGAAGATATGCGAAATCATTTGCGACTCCCTTATTGGAGAAGATAAATTTTTGCAATCCAATAATCGAAGAGAAAAATCTTTATTACTTAAATTAACTTGAATTCTGAAAAATCAATTATTTAAGTTTATCTAATAATAATTAGGGCAGCTCCAAAAAGATCTCCCACTAAAGCTTAAAAAGAAATTGAAAGAGATACCATGTAAGAATTATAGAGTGAATAAATTGGCTAATAGGTATGGAGTGCAGAGAGGAAACACAATGAGTGTGAGCAGCAGTATTCAGTTTCCCATTCAGAGATAGGGAACAAAGGAATTCGGCACATTTGCTGCCGGCTCAGCAAAGGCGAACAGTGCTGCTCATTTGGCTGAAGAAGACATTGAGGAAACTAATGATCTTCAAAATGAAGATGAATTCCAACTCAAGGAATTCGATTTGGAACTCAAAGACACCGAAGTTGCTGATCTTTTTCATATATTATTCAAAGTGAATTAAATAATTGAGTTGACTGATCTGAATAACAAGACTTCAACCCTGGACGCTAAATCGAAGCTGAGGTACTAGGGAATTCTGCTTCATTATTTCAACTGAGTATTTTTTTCGTATGACGAAGCATTAGGTAAGCAGCTTGAAAATTAAATATGTATATATCGGACTACTTCTATTTATTGGAATAAATGCCTCAGAAGTGGATGGGCTTGTCGTAGGCGGCCATGCAAGCCTCCTTGAAAGCCTCCGCAAGAGTGGGGTGAGCGTGGCAGGTTCTGGCGATGTCTTCTGCAGCAGCGCCGTACTCCATGCCAAGAACTCCCTCAGCAATCATCTCACCAGCATTAGGTCCGATGATGTGGATTCCGAGAATCTTGTCAGTCTCCTTGTCAGTAAGGATCTTAATCAAGCCCTCGAAATCGTTGTTAGTCTTTGCTCTGCTGTTGGCCATGAAGGGGAAGATTCCCTTGCCGTAGACAGTACCCTTAGTCTTGAGTTCCTCCTCGGTGAATCCGACTGAGGCGACTTCAGGGTAGGTGTAGATGACACCTGGGATGGTGTGGTAGTTCACGTGACCGTGCTCTCCCAAGATGTTCTCAACTGCGGCAATACCTTCTTCCTCTGCCTTGTGAGCAAGCATGGGTCCCTTGATTACGTCACCAATGGCGTAAATGTGGGGGACCTTAGTCTGCCAGTGATCATTAGTCTCAACCTTTCCATAGTTGTCAGTGCTCAAACCAGCCTTCTCAAGTTGCAATCCATCAATTCTTATATCAACTATATAATCCATTGGTGTAAGCTCTTCTGCCAACGGAAACCAGAATAACATCGCTGTCAAGAGTTGTCTGAGCGCCTCCATCGATGGGTTCAGTAACGACCTTGCATCCTTTCTCGCTTCCAGATCCACTAACAATCTTGGTCTTCATCATGAATTTGATTCCCTGCTTTTCTAGAGACTTCTTGAAGTTATTAGTGATCTCAACATCCATAGTGGGGCAGATTCTCTCAGTGGGGCCTACAACGGTAACCTGAGTTCCAAGTCTTGCGTAAACTGATCCCAACTCAAGTCCGATGACTCCTGCTCCGATAACAGTCATCTTCTTGGGAACCTTCTCGAGGGAGAGTGCGCCAGTAGAAGTGACCACGTATTTCTCATCAATGGGAATTCCAGGGAGAGCAGAGGGCTCTGAGCCAGTAGCAATAATGATGTTCTTAGCCTTGATAGTCTCCTTGCCGCCGTCGGTGAGATCTACTTCAATTTCGTTGGGGGATGCGAACTTTCCGTGTCCCTTCAAGTAATCGACCTTATTCTTCTTGAAGAGGAATTCGATACCACCAGTTAGTCCTTTCACTGCCTTATCCTTGACTGACATCAGCTTTGTGAAATCCATGCTCACTTCCTTGACTACTATTCCTAGATCCTTGAAGTTGTGCTGAGCATCATGTAACTTGTGAGTAGCGTTCAAGAGAGCCTTTGAAGGAATGCAACCCACATTCAAGCAGGTGCCTCCGAGGGTTCCTCTCTTTTCAACGCAGAGAGTCTTGAGGCCACGCTGGCCTGCCTTGATGGCTGCTACATACCCTGCACGATTGATAAGGGAAGAAGAGATAGCTTACCTCCAGGGCCTCCTCCAATTACTACCAAATCGTATTCCTTTGCAGTTGAAGAGAAAAGCCTTCTGTTGCACATGAACAGAGTCTGTCTGTATCCTTGGTATAATGAAGCAGTCTTAGAGAGTTGCATTTTAATTGCTTATTTAATAATAAATATTATCATTCAAATCATATAGAAAATTAGAATAAATATATTATACTAAGATGGGGCAAAGAATTTAATTAATCAAGTAATGAGAATTCATAACTTAATTAAATAAATATACAGTATAAAATAGAAGGACAGATTGAAAAATACTTTATTAAAATGCTTAATTAAGGATAATTTATTTGTTGAAAACTTAAGATCCAATATAAATTTTAGTATATTAATATCCACCACAATAATTACCTTAGAAAGCTAATAGATAGCCTGCCCAAATAGAGCCATAAAGTTAGGGGGTGGTATAAGGAGCAGTCTTTTCTCGATATTAAATAGTGTTTTTTTTTATTAAAAAAATCTAGTGCATTCTAAGATAAAGCATGTGACTATAGGGATAATTAAAATTTAGGTGTGAAAAAGCTCCTTCATTTTTAATTTGACATTACCCAATCATATGTTTATTTTTAAGAAATCGTCCTACGTTTGGTTCTTTCTTATTTTTAATTGTGTATTGTAAACTTAAATGAATTCTGTGACTGGAAAAGTCTACTTTCGTTTTCTAGCTAGATTAATAGGAGGGTAGATGATTTGAATGAAGCTTTTAGTGGAGTGTTAAATTTATGACCTTGATTTATTTTTTTATTCCACCACTACTGAAAACTAATTGTCGACTATACTTAACTTTATTATTTTTAATTAGGATTGATTTTCTGATGGATCATCACCTTTTATCTATAAGTTATATAAAAGGATTATTTATAGTAAAAATTGAAAAAAAATTGGTATTTTTTTTATAAGAAAGGTAATTTATTGAAGAGATAAAATGAAAGCTTTAAATATTTTCTACGTCATTTAAATCAGTAATTGTTTGTAGAACTTTTATATATGAAACAGAAGCGGCATATGATAAAGAAACATGATGTATAATTAAATCATAAGTTTCACTCTGCTTCTTTAAAGAATAAGTAAATAACTAAGCGTCTTCTTTATGGCTTCGTGGATATCATACCCATATCTCTATATTTATTTTGCAATTAGTTCACAGCTATATCTATATATAAAAACTCGAATTAGTACTTACTCCCTTAGATTTGTAAAATTTATACGGATCTACTCTTTTAAAAAGAACACTACTGCAATCTCTGCTTCAAACTAAAAAATGAGAATTTTAAATTAAATATATATTAAAGACTATAACTTCTATCCAATTTAAAATTCACAATTATCGTAATTCTTTATATTCTGAATATAAAAATATTGAAATTTTTAATAACTTATCTGAAATAAACTAAAATAAAATTGGATGGCTTTTCTTTGTAGCGGAGGAGGTGGAGGAGACTTAGGTCTTGGCAGAACCCAGCATGAGAAATACGCTCACTACATGCCCGATGGAAATGGGCGAGACTCCTACATTATTAGGAACAATGGAGGCCTCTGCACTGAGAGAGATCCCTACTTTAGAGAGAGCACCAGGTTTTCTTCTCCCCTTAAGTTTGCAGGGCCACCAGCTCACAGAAAATAAATATGGTCCATCAAATACATTTCAGATGGGAGTGGTAGAGACTCCTACGTTTTAATTAACAGCGGAGGAAATCACGTGCCAGTCCAGTGTGGAGGCACCTACAGACAGTATGAAAACTCACTCAGATAGGAAAGCTTCATTAAAAATGTGCTACCCAACAGACAGTCATCCTAATCGAAGAGAGACTTTCATTACTGGTAAAATTGGTTTAGACCTGAGTAGTAAGATTAACTCAGGAGGTCTATTTAAAAAAGCAAGGAGCTTTACTAACGGCTCGCTACTCCCAAAAAAGATGGAAGGAGATCGGCAACCCCCCTTACTCACTCTCAACAAGGACCCTATAATAATGGAACCATGAGGAATCTGAGTGTGCATTCAAATATGTAGGCAAGACATGATCAATCGCAAGAAGTAGTGTCGGACTCTGCAGATTTGAAACGTGCTAAGGGAATCTTTAAAAGAATTTTATAGAATCCATTTCTTAGCAAAAAGCATGAATGAATAAAGTTTCTAGAGGCCATCTGTAGAAGGTGCTAGGTTTAGAAAACTTGAGAAACCCAACTCGTAATAGTAGTAGCAGCAGCAAAACTTAGAAATACAATTGAATAATAACTCTGATTATGGCTTAATCGCTAGTCAGATACAAATACCTGAAACTGAAGGTCAGAGCAGAATGTTTAACATCAACTCCCAACAAAGAAACAAGTCCTAAAATTATCTTATTAATTTGCTGAGAGGCAGCAGATTGATATTTAATTACAATTAATTATTACTCATTAAAGAAGTGGGACAAATTTAAGTTTTAGAAAATAGAAAATTCTTCTTTTAGCGTACAAAAAGTTGAATATATTTAAGTCTTTTATATTAAAAAAGAAGGATAAAATTCTTAATAGTCTTTTTATTTCTTGATTTCAAGATTACTTTATAATTAAATATAAAGCATAATGATTTTTAATACTATTTGTGGATGATATTCAAGGATATAATGAGTGCTAGAAACAGCAAAGAACCTTTGAAAAGATAGTCTAAGTAAGAAGGAGAATAGATAAACTAGCAAGAAGTCAATCCCTTTGAAAATACTCAAGCCTCAACTCAATTGCAAAGAGGGAGCAGTGAACTACTAGGGATCAATCTTATCAACAAAACTTAGGACATCAGAAGCAGTAACTCCCAGCATATCATCACTCAACACAATCCCAGAGATTTTAAAAGAACCAGATAGCAACTAAGTCAACTTATCAATAGCACCAACTTTGGCTCCTCCAAGTTACTTCTCGACCAGTCATATTCTAACTTATTTATACTTTCTAAATTTTAAATAGGGATCAAATGTACTTGATAACTTGAAGCAGCTCATGAAGCAAAGAAAGGGACTCTACACTTAGCAGAAGAACAGAAAAATCAACATCGCATGAATAACTAATTTGAATGAAGGCAAGAATTATTAACTTAAAATTAAATCACAATTTTACTTTAAATAAATAAGCTTGCTTGTTTAATTTATTATTCACATATAACCTCCCTGTCTCTCTTATTAAGAGCCCTATAACTTATTAAGAATAGGAGAGGAGTGCTTACCTGACTAGGGATTACATATGGATCGTAGGTGGTAAATTGATTTCCCCCTCTTACGTAAGGTGATGGAGATCTTTGACCATGCATTTAGGAGTACATTTGTGGATCACTGTGGATAGTATGTAGGTAATAATCATTAAGCATTTCTTCTCTGTTTCTGCGCATATTACTCAGCATTTTCCACATGAATATGAACCCAAAGAAGAAAAACATACTTCTTACATTTAAATATTAAATCACAAGTTTTTCTTTTTCCCATTTTATAATAAATATGTTCGACTTTTTGTTTGATAAGTTTCAACTAAGAAAAAAAAATTTTGCCAGAATCTTTTGGCGATTATTAAATTTGTCCGCTATTTTTCATATATAATTCTAAATAAATTGGAATTTTTATAGTTTAAATCTCCAATATAATTATGAAATAATTTGGTTCTTAGTATTGTTCTTAATATCATTTGATCATTTATCTATAGTAACTTAAATAACTTCTCTGACTTACTGGATCAAATCCTGGATTAAAATTAAAATGATTTCTCCTCATGTTGTTTTCCTGCCACTCTTCAAACGGAGTTTTTTATCTGAAATCTTATTGTTCTTTTTGATTCTTTGAGCCGAAGAAGTCATCTCCATAATGTTTGTTGGTTTACTGGTACTAGCTCTTAGAGTTTTTAAAGAACTAGTCGAAGAATTCATTAGGATCTCCTTTGTAGGCGTAATACTCCTTGCCGTTTTTATCTCTAAAGTAAGTGTAGCTGCCTTTTTAATAACTTTGGTTATAATCTTTATCAGCTTCTCTTTGAGCTTACTCATACTGCTGTTATCGCTACCTCCTTAATTCTTCAGCTCTCTGTCGCTACTTTTGCTGCTACTCGTAAAAAGCTCCTCTTGATTAATTCTATTATCAATAAGCAAGTTTTTATTATTTTATCTTAAATTAGCCAAGTTGATGGAATCACAGAAATTTAAAGTCAAATTTACATGTATTTTTTACTTCAAAGATTAAGAGTATTAATTGATATCTGATAAGCCATTTTTGAAAAATTATTTATAGTTTATTGATGTTGGATCAGAGCTAATCTGTATACAAACTAATCTAAAATGCTTTTTAGGTAAAAACTTGTAATTAATCCGCCTTCTATGAATCCCTTTTTATGCTTTAACTATTTATTTTGAAAATAGATATATAATTTTGGATTATTAAATTGAATTCTATTAGTTAAATCCCCCAAAGCCATTATTGAAGCCTCCGAAATTTCCAAAATCAAAGCCTCCAAAGCCACTTTAGCTTCCTCGATTTTATGTGCTTTGACCATATGAGTTCTAGTTTTATTGTGAATAGCTTTAGGAGTACTTCCTCATCGAGTCATAGTCTTTTCTTTTCTCTTAGTTTCCTATTACATTGTAAGCAGAAAATAAAATATATCCAATATTGAACATTTGTTTATATTTTATTATGAGCAGCAGTGATATCTTTGAACTTGTCTTGAGTCTTGCCTTGATTTTTGTCGGGATGATACTATTGAGCGAGTTTATAGTATTGTGTTTTGATGTCCTTCTCAGTGGCAGATGGGGGCACTCCCAGTACTTTATAGTAGTCTTTGTTAGGATCGAAGTCGGGCGGCTGCATAAAGTACCTACGAGACAAATTCAAAAGAAACCGGTTCTTATTCACATGGTTTCTGCTCGCTACTCTTAAAGACCACTGCTTGCTGCCTTCTTTCAAAATAAAGACACCTTACTAGAATGAACAAGAATTTGACCCAAAAAGTAAAATAATATTCTAAGGAATTAAATTATAGATACAAATAATTCCAGATTTAACATATAAGAAGAGTAAATAGTCTAATCAAATAAAGACTATAACACAATCATTAATTTAAAGAGCAGTCAGCTAATACATTTAAAGCCAAAAATTAACTAAAAAGACAAGTTGAATTAATATTGCGATTTAGTAAAAACTCACCCACAAATTTACTATGTAATTTATCCCCAATTAATTTGTTATGGCTCGAAGAATATATATTTGTATTTAATGATATAAAAAGTAAAGTTTTCATTATTTTAATAATTTCCTAAATTTTTAATTAAAACTGAATTATATAAGCTTTTAAATCCCCAAACTAATAAAAGCTTAATTACTTCAGAAGTTTAAAGAGGCTATATATAATAATATAAATTTTATGCTAAATATACTTATCATATTATAAAAATCTTCGAAAGCATTAAACTTGAATTGATATTAAAAATATGTAAGTTTGATATAAATTCAATATTAGTGTGGCCCTAAAATCCAAATTTATAGTCTAGAAATTTCTGGTTTTAGTGTATTTCACATTATCTTATTTTGCAATTTCTTGGGGTTGAGAGATAAACTTAATTAAGAAGTTTATATTCTCAGGTACATAGACTATTATTCTAAGAAAAATATACTTAAATTTGTAATGGCAATTAAAATAGTAGTTAGAGAGAGTTAAAATAAGCTAGAAATATATTAGTAGAGAAATATGATATGGTCAAAAAAGACCAAAGCTTATAAAGCTAATGCGCTCATAATTAAAGTAGTAGGAATTTAACCAGAACTTCTATAAAGGAAGACTTCTCAATCAGAATTGTGAAATTCATTTAAGAAAGTCATATTGGTATAATATATCATAATTGACAAAAAAAGTTGATAAATTTATAAAATAATAAAGACTAAATCTACTTAATTAATTAATATTCTAAGTAATAAAATCTTTGTGCTTAAATTTAAATTTATAAATTATTTATTTAAATTTAAATTCCTTTTCGTTTTTATTTCTAAAATATCCAAAATAGAATCAGCTTGGTTGATAATTCTTATATCTTATTGCAATATGTTAGAGAGTGCTTCGACTCATTTGCTAGGTATGAGTTATTATTTAATTAAAATTAAAATCGAAAAATAGAATAACTAACTGGAATCAATTAAACAAATAAACAGTTGAGAATATGTGTTGCTATAATTAATTTGTTTAATAGCAGTAGTAGCAGCATCACTTTCAATAAACTCTGATTAGAATCTTCCCTTAAGAAGCTAGAACTTCAGACTCTTATAAGGCTTCTTCATATTTCTCTAGAGGTACCTCCTTCACTATTTCAGAGCCAAATATCTTAAAATAAGCTATATATCTTGCCACCATCTCTGAGATCGTCTGATATTTACTTGAAGAATTAATCTCTCTCTTCCTGTGAGATGCCACTCAAAAATCTTAATTAAAAGCTTAAAATTAACTAAATTAATCCGCCCAAAACATTAAGTCCTCTCACCGTCTTCTGGTTGCCCAAAATGTCTTGAGTATTAAGTGGTGAAATTTAGTTTGCTATGTTAGCAACCACTTACAGTTCTGACTGATATGGCATAATTTAGAAAATCTCTGCAGTTTAGGAGCCACCTAAGTAATCAATAAAGCTAGTTAAATAAATATCAAAATATTAGTTGGTTTCAGTAAATCAACTACTCTTTTTAGATCCTCAATAAAGTTGCTGTCTGAAGAATTTAAAACATGCTTGAATCCAGATTCTGTTTTGAGTGAACTAACATGCTCTTGCTTTCTCACTATGTTTATGACCTCGATGCCTTCTAGAGAGCAGAGTCTGTTAAATTATTTGCTAAGCTATTTAAATAAAGATACGGTATTAAAGCTGAGAGGCGGCAGCTGTTATAATTACAGCTTTGGATCCCCTCTTATGAACAAAATAGAGTTATGCCAAAGCTGTCAAGGGATTGAAAATAATAAAATTGATGAACCCATTTGCTGCTAGAGTAAGATCTTGAGAGTCATCTAGTACTATGAAGCTACCTTACTCAGCTAGTTTGTACTCTCCCCAAGCTTCAGAGTCAAATGCTACCTTCTTTCCGATGAGGTCCTTACTAACTCTATCTCCCACGGCTACTATGGTTCCAGAACCCTCTGAACCAGGCCTGTTTACGTGAAATCTGTAAATTAGAACTTTATCGTAATAGTTGGCAGTCGAATAGGCAATGTGAATGAGAACTTAATTCTCGCCGGGTGTTGGAATCTTTTCATTAACGAAACTATAAGTTCCATCTTCCTATCTCTTCAGTGCTTTGAAAAGGGTTTGTTGCTCAACCATAATTTTATAGTCTGTGGTCAAATATTGTTCTTTTTATTCTAAATTTCTTTATTACGTCAGCTTTTTATAGCTTAATCTTATCTCATAATGACGTGGACTTATTAATGACCAAATCAAAAATCCTCTTATTTGGTCAAATATCAGACTTTTAACAGGCTGGAGCCTTTACAAATTATTAAATTTTAAACGAATCCCTCCTCTTTTTAAATATTTTTTTAAAAATAGACTTCTTCCAAATATTTTACCTTTATTTAAAATAAAAAGTGATAGTTAAGTTATTATTTTATAATTTTAATATTAGAAACATCTATATATTTTATGAGATATGCTTGCTCTCTTTATTTTAAGATGCTATTAAATGAAATATTTTTCCTAAAATAGTGATTTTTACAGTTTAACTATATTTCACAAACTTGAGATGAGATTGGCAGCATCAAGTAATATAAGATCCTTAAAGATTTTTACTTTACGTTCAGCCTCAATTTTTAATAAAAGGTTTAAGAATAAATAGCCGCAAACTCTTATTGTAGGTTAAATATCAGCAAACTCAATCTATAAAAAGTTATCAAGGGTTTAAAAATGCTGGTATCTTACTTTGAGAGCAGAATTTCTACCAGATGATGTTAAATAGGTGTTGCAGAACATCCCATATAGCTATGAAATAGATTAGAATTCATATTTTTAAAACAAAAAAGTTTCTTTAAGACGAGTTTGTGTTTTTAATCAAATTAAATTAAATAAAACTGCTTTTATTACTTTTAGAGTTTAGAATTAATAAAGTTCAGGATTAAATTTATTAAAATATTATTGAAAATAGGAGTTATTTTAAATATCTTAGTTAAATAACAACCCAAAGTTGTCAATAAACTCTGATTAAAATCTTTCCTTTAGAAGCCACAGCTTCAGCCTCTTACAAGGCTTCCTGATACTGCTCTAGAAGAACTTCTTTCACTATTTCAGTCCCAAATATCTTAGAATTAAAATTTATAGTTTTTGTTCTTTAAACTAAAATTGTTTACTTTCAATTAAAGACTAACTCATTAATAATTTTGATTGATCTTTCCTCCGTCTCTGAGATCGTCTGATACTCTCTTGAAAGCATGTTCTCTCTCTTCTTGTGTGATATCAGTCAAAAATCTAAATGCTTAAAATATTGTAAATTAATCCACCCTCAAGCTTAACTCCTCTCACAGTTTTTTGGTTGAACAAGATGTCTTACGTGTTAAATTGGCAAGGTTCGTTTGCTATGTTAGCAACAATTTAGAGTTCTGATTTATAAGGCATAATTTCGAAAATCTTAGCTGTGAGAGAGCCCCCTAAGTAATCAATCAAAGTGGTTTAATATAAATGAAGATAGAATTAGTTGGCTTCAATAATTCCACTGCCTTTTTTAGATCCTCAATAAAGTTGCTATCTGAAGAGTTGTAAACATGCTTAAATCCGAACTCATCCCTGAGTTAGCTCACTTAATCAGCCTTTCTCACGATATTGATTACTTCGGTTCCATCTACTTAGCATAGTCTTGTGAATTATTTGCTAAGCTATTTAAATATAGATACGGTATAAACTGAGAGGCAGCAGCTGTGACAATCACCGCTTTGGATCCCTTCTTGTGAACATGGTAGAGTTGTGCCATAGCAGTCAAGGGATTGAAATTAAAATTGATGAATCCATTCGCAGCTTAGGAAAGATCTTGAGAGTCATCTAATATTATAGAACTAATTAATATTTTAAAAATTTGCGAGGAAAAATATAACTATAAGAGTAGCATATAACTATAGTCATCTAAGGTTCATTAGCATGGATGCGATGAAGGAAACTTAATGGTTCAA
>JAJKFJ010013037.1:0-11850 GCA_027382625.1 Tetmemena sp. SeJ-2015 | reverse complement strand
GATCTGAGTCCAATTATTCTGGCACGGGTCTATATTTATCCTGCATATAGGAGAAGACTTTCACTGTCTGAGCTTTGATTTATTTTTGCAATTTTGACTTCACCCCTGATTCTTACAATATTAAGAATTTCAACAGATCGGAGATTGAACTAGAGAGGTCTCGAGATACAATTAAGACTTCAATCATGCAGTTTGAGCCACCTACCTTTGTAAATTTATAATATAATTATTTTCCTTACCTTAAGGGTTTTCAATTCAACAAAACCAGGATAGTAAAATCAAGGAGACTTATTTAAATTATCAATATATAATAGGGAACTAAAATTTATTAAATTGAATATATAAAATGTTTAATAATCTAGAATTATAAAGACGAATTTAAAATAAAATAATTAATAAAACATCCTATCAATTAAATTAATATGTTTTGCAAAAGAGATAATATCCTTTGATTAGTGTAAATTTATTTTTAAATAAAATTTAAATAGAATTTACAGATTTAATCTGAGAAGACTTTACTGAATCTCAGCCAAACTTTAGGCATCATTTCCCTAATATTGTAGAGGAACAAATAAACACAGATACCTTTCAAAGATATATCTCTGAAACCATTCAGAGAAGTCCAATAAATGAATCCAAGCATTAAAGAGCAAACAAAAACTACTAGTTTAACTATCAAGAGGAAATAGAACTTGGAAGCAAGGAAGCTAATTGGAGACTAAGTGAAAGATATTCTCTTAAATTGTTGGAGAATCTAAGTTTGGGAATAGAGATAAAGGCTTCCATATCCATATAACATAAACTATATTCTCATATTAAATTAATGAGTCAAAGAAGTCGATTACTATACAAGTCAACTTGATTTTCCCAGAACTAGTGGCAAACTATTAGAACATGCAAATCATTTACGAGGATTAACCTTCAAATTCTAACCTACGCGGAATTATACAATCAGACATATTCTTGAAATTAAGGTATTCCAATTAGAAATTATATACGACGAAGTTGACTAAAGAAGATATAATAATCGAGATATTTATTGCTGCATCAATATTTGCGAAATAGGCAACAAGAGCTATGAAACTTAAGAATGATCCCAAAAAACAGCATTCGCTTTTGCCTTTATTAGATAATCAAAGCGAACCTTACGTCCATGAAATTAAAGAGAGAACTGTAAAATCTTTTATGAGTAACTATAGCTAACTTTGTTAATCATTTTTTAGACTTTAAAGCTGAAAGTATTGAAGTTACTATTCCTTCCAATCTTCATGAGGAAGACTATAAAATTTTGAAAATGAGTTTGAATGCTGACGTCAGAATTTGCATGATCATTAACTAGGATATCCACAAAAAAGACAGCTAAAAGACTTTTAAAGTTATTTATAATGACTTGGATAGAAACCTTGGTTTAATTTTAAATTTATTATGGTATTGAACGAGACTTCTCACATGTGCATAGATTTATCCTGTCTACAGATCTTTATGACCAACTAAGGAAAGACTACAGCTGATGCATAACATGACTATGCCTCAAGTATCAATCATAAGTCAGAGCGAGTTTCGGACAAAATATTTCTACTTCATCCCTACGACATGCAAATAGTTATAGACTCCTACACTGAAGTAATCAATGAAATGGAAGCTTACTCTACGCACATTTATTTATTTATAACTCTAAAACTAAAATGACTTACAAGAGCCCAAAAGTATCTACATATGTTTTTGTTAAAGTGTTGAATTTGACTGTTGGGTTATGCGAGCTAAATTCCTATCTCATTCTAGGCCAACTGACTTTTAGTCTTCTAAACGAAATCATGAGACTCAACAAAGAAATCTCCAAAACTTAAAAGGAATGCGAGAATAAGGCAAAAGACTAGAAGTACAAGTATTTTTATTAAGCCAGATGCAAAGCATGATGACAAAGACAAATTATCTGAGAACCTTGTAGAAAATAGAAGACTAGAACTTGAGGAAATCTTAAAAAATGAGAATCTTATTCAGAGCAAGAAGTAAACTGCAATCAATAAATGGAAAAGAGCTGGAAAGCTTGCAGTTGCTTCTGTTTCAAGGAGAGATTTCTATGAAGTCATTCAAGATTTTCACTTGCATCATGGAATATGTATGCAGTTTGTTGATAATGTAAGCATGCAGAATTTGGCCCTACTTACAGTACATCTAGGAATGAAAAAACTACACCTTGAAAGCAGAGGATTTGATGTTGAGTAAATTTATAAGATGGATCATCTCTTCTAAATTGAGCGAATATTATTTTGTATCTTGAATAAAAGAAGTGAAGAAACTTTGCTTTTTCAAATTAGATTCCGAGATGTGCTTCAAAGGAACGTACTTCAACAGAGCAAATTACTTTGAGGAGCCTTTCATAGAGGAGTATCCCTTTTCATTTACAATATACCAGCAAGCTCCAATGAGCAAGTCTTAGTAGTAAATGAAGAGTGATAAAATGTTGAACGTAAACTTGACATTTGGAATGGCGTGCAATCTACAAAAACTAATAAAGACTGTTCTCTAAATGGAAGCGTAATATAAGAATTGCTACGGCTAAATGGATCAAGAGAATGGATCCTAGAATTATTCTAGCATGCCTGGAGTAGTGACCCAGAGTTATCCTTAACCTGTATTTATAAATTAGCCCTAAATTCCTCAATAACCTTATTACTCAAGATCCATAAACTTTGAAATAACTGATTTGCCTCCGCAGCTTTAGCCAGGCCAGTATTAGCAAAGTTATCAAGAAAAAGTATCCAAGCTCATGCATCAATAAAATCCTCATACATAGCCAAAATAGAGTACCCTCAACGCACTTCAGCAAGGTTATAAACTTAAACTTTTCACTCCCATCACAAAGAATAATCGCTAGAGATTGCAAAGCACACCAGTCGAACTTAGGTAGCCTAAAAGTTAGACTTATTCATTTAAAAATCAGAATGATTTCTCCCAGGCAATCGATAATAGATAGAGGATCAGAAAATTTGAAGATATCAAAGAGGAAGATGAACACATTTAGAGAGAGTCTACTATTTAGTAGAGTGCAAGATGGCGAAATCAAATCAACTTATAAGCATAGATTTACAACTCTGTCTCATCAGGAAGAGATGAAGAGGAAAACGTACCTCTTGACTCAACTGATAGAGTAAAAATTTCAAATTAGAAGGAAATTAAATTTGAAGATAGCGAAGCTGATTTATTCATTCCTGATGAGAAGCTTAATAAATCAATAGATATGCCTCCAGAAAGGATCGTAAAGATAAGGGACATTCATTTCCATAATCACACTGGACTAAGAATATTTATTATATGAGAATTCTGTTTTGTCTTTCAATCTATGGGAATCTTCTTAAGTTCAAGAAAAATAAAAAGATTTTGGATGAGTACCAGATAGATGAACTCAATTATAAAAACAACCCTCATTTAAAATGCTTATAGAACTTTAATTATAGGATTTAATGAGAGAATTTATTGAATAAAATTGATTAATATTTTTTTCTTTCTTTGAAATTACTTTAGAGCCTTCCGAGCCACTATAAAAGAACCCCCTAATATTTGACTTTCTAGAGTTTTCGGAACTTCTAAGGTAGCATAAAGGAATTTAAGAAGAGGAGAATCAAGAGTAAAGAGTTTCGGTGTCTATTAACTTTAAGATACACGGCTTTAAGAGAATCAGACACGTAATACTGTAGAGAAATGGTGTATTTGGCTACTTCTTAATTGATCAGAATAAAAGTAATAATCTTTTTTTTAATGTACTCGTTTAGGGAAAAGAGACTTACTTGGCTCCGAAAGATCTTAAGTATCTTGCATAGTGAGGATTAAGAGAAAAGACGAAGATATTCACGTTCATTTAATATAAAATGAGCATAATTATTCTTTGCATTTTGAGTCAAATCTAATCTTTCAAAATGAAACTGAACTTGACTTGAAATTAGAAACTAGAAACCATTATGACGAAGAATTAGTGGACAAGATTAATCTCAAAAGTGGAAGCTATCATTACAGCAAAATTTATATTTATAAATTCAGTGGTTATTAACCAAGACTCACATCCTTATTATTTAATCAATTTGATGCAGCACACTAGGAATGGAACAGTGGCACTTGAAATACTAAGAAAGATTAATAAGATATTTGATCCCAATTTAATTAAGCCTCGAAAAGATCCTTCCATGTCTATTTAGGTGGGTCGTAGATTCATAGCTATGGATTTTTACTTTCTGAAAACAGCTACAAATGTTGGACAATTTCTTATCATATTCACTCCAATCTTAACAATTCACAATCTTCTCTTTACCGAGGTATGCTTGGATTAGATGATCTAAAAGCAAAACACTTATCAATAATCAGTCACGTTTTTACACTTGCACACTAATCAAACTAAAACATTGACAAGGTTTGATCCTTATTCAAAGAACGATAATGAATGCTTAATCAAGAATACATTTTTAACGCTATATTTTACAGAATAGGATGTCAGAAGGGGAATATTACTAATCCAAGGTATGCTTGAATTTAAGCAAGGTCAAAAAATACAGAGACACATTTTTCAAACAAGGAATCGTAGTCAGACTTACTCCAGAGGATAAAACTGATCAGACAAGAAATGTTACCTCGCATGCAGTGCTTGAAAGAGTCAGTGAGAGTCCAGAGTTCAAAGTGCATAAATATGAGAATTTAAACTTACGATCCATATTGTACAAGAAAACTAAGAGCGTCTTCTTCAAGTTGTATGCTCCTTATGTTGCCGTGAATAGAACTGAAGATCCAATTTTCATTTATGACATGATAAGTGATCCTACGAGTAGCCATAGTTCAGGCTATCTCTATCTCAATCCTAACTCTAATTTACTCATAGCCAACACGTGTAGAAAAGCTAGAATCAGAGTAGATGAGTATGGAGTTTCAAAGCCATTCTTGATAAATACATTAGGAATGTCGGGATCAATCAAGTAAACTAGAGAAAAGGCGAAGCAAGTAAATGGGCCAAAGTCAAGTATGAGTGCTGAAGAATTAGATCAGAGAAAGTCAATTGAGATAGGAACATATATTTCATTTGTATATTTCCTCATGCCCACATCCTTACTCGAGAACCAAAGTCATTAAATTTCAGCCCAGATATCGAGTAGTCAACCAAATCGGATTAGTTGTTATCTTAATGATTGAGGGCTCAGATTATTAGCAGGCTATCATGCCCAACGATGAAATTACTCTCAACTTGTAGAGTGGGCAAGAAAATCATTTACGTGTAAGACTGATTGATATCGAGACGGAGGCGAAAAAGATTCAAGCAAATCCAGACCTCGAAATTATAATGAAGTTTTTAATTCTCTTAATTCAGTAAGAGGAATATAAGGGAAAGCTGACTGAGAAGTTTAGAAACATGACTGATAGGAAAATTACTCTAGAGAACAACGAGATTATAAGCAACTTTGGCAAGCTTTTTCATGAAAGAGGAATTAGCTAGAACGCTGCAAGATTACAGTCTCGAACATAATAAACTATTCCTCTGGGAAATCATAACGTAGAATCACAAAGACTTTCTAGTCCGTTATAAGCCAACATGAACGGTGAGGGCGATAATTGCGATGATCAAATATATAATGATGATAGGAGAATCGTTGTTGTGAACAAGAAATATGCGCAAGCTAATAAGGTACTCATTTTTACAGTTGCAACTTTTTTATAGGAAGACTTTTCTGTGTGGAGTTACAAGTTTCCAGTTAAAGACTTAGATGATTTTTAGTTGGCAGTTCCAAATAAAATAAACTAGATGAAGAGCTTAGTTGATCATTCCAAAGGCTGGCAAGAGAGTGATGATAAATTTTTCATACGAGTAAATATTTCACCAAGCTCAGAGAACGATGCAACGATTTACATATCCTTTAGTTATCCAAGTAAAATCATCTAATGATAAAAGTATATAGTGTACCCTGACTACGTATTTTATAATGATACTCAGTTTAAAATAACAGTATAACATGACTCTGACTAAAACAGCCTCTCTAAGTAAAATAATATACTTAATTAAATAAACTAGGAATGAAATAACTGTATTAGGGCCAGATGCTAAAGATGTCGTAGTCTTAAACCCAATTCAGAAAGACAATGACTATGTAAAAATTATTATCACTTTTAACATCATAATAGTTGCTGATAAAATTCTTTGCGGTAGATCAAACTGACTTTACAAATCCCTTGCATCAATTCTACTACGAAATAGATTCCATGGATTCATGCACCTGCTTTAACTAAGACCAAGTAAGAATTGAACTCCTGATTTCATTTTAGGACTTCCATATTTACACTAAAGCAACCTTGAACTTGAGATTTATTCATCTTCTGAGGCAAGAGGATTATGATTCTCTTAAAGATAAAGAGGAGACTGAATAAGCATAATACTTAGAAGAAAATTAGGAGATTTTAGCAGAGTTAGATAGCTTCAAAATGGATATCAATGGAAGTAGACATAGTTCGAGACGTACCAGCGAGCGTTCAAGGTCGTAAAGACGTCCTGAGGCTGGAAATGGAGGGTAAAGAAAGTCCCTTTTCAAAAAGGTTAAGAGCAGTGAAAACTCGGGACACAAGAAACACAATTTTTATCATAACATGAGCTTTGGACAAGGACATGAGTTCCACACTATGGCTTTGCAAGATCATCGCACCCTTAATCAAAATATTGAAGAGGAGAAGGAGATTGCAGAGGATGAAGGGGTCAATTTTATAAAGTAGAAAAAAGTAGAGGAGTTCTCAGATGAGTTACTTGAGAGTTCTTTGATTGAGATGAAAATAGATATCGAGGGATTAGGTATTTCTATGGTAGATCACTAGCCCAGAGAACTTTGCTATATAAGCATATTTAAACCCAGCTTGCTTACTATAACTGTAAGACTTCATCCTTAATAAATATTGTTAGAAATACACTAAATGTAAATAAGGAATCGAGCATACTCATAGACAGCTGAATTTCAAGCTGGTGAATTTGCAAATAGATAATATGACTCCAAGATCTTTTCCAGTAATTTTAGGTCCAAAATAGTCTCTCTGCTTTATTGAAAGTAACTTAAAAAACTTTATAATCTTTATTTAGGGCAATACAGAGAGCAACTTAGAAACAAATAAAAAGAGTAAATTAATATTAGAAAGACACAAACTGCGAAAGCTCTAAAATTAAAGCAAAGCCAATAAATTTCATAGGTTGTAGAAGAAGTGAAATCGAAAGAAGTTTAAGTTAAGGTTGAAAGTTAGGATCCCTTGGACTCTTTAGAAGACGTGTGCTTTCTTCATCTCTAATTCGACAATGAAAGCTTCACTGATAAAAAGTTGACAACTCAGAAGATCAATCACTTCAGAGTAGCACTGACAGAGATAGCGATTAACTTCCACTAGTATTTCTTGAACAGAATGCTTGCCTTTATCAATTCAATAACCACACTGATTCCAGATGAAGTTTTATTTTTTATAAGAGATATCATAGTTCACTCAGTCTTAAACGATGGCAAACTATAATAAACTGTTTGAACTCGTCACTGACTAGGAGAAGCAAATTGGGTTGAGATAAGATGGTTAAAATGCAGAAGATGATGCTGACTTATCCGAAGATGATTGTGATCCATATTAATTCAGGTAATCAGTTCCTGCAGATCCCTTAATAGAGGCCTTAGATTAAATTGCAGACAGTAACAACTATCCACAAGACAGAGAATATTAATTTTTTGGAATAAAATTTTTAATTAATGTGAGAAACGAACTATGACTATCAGAGGAAGAATTCGTTGTTCAAATCTAAAGCAGTTAATAGATAGAAGTTCATGTTAAAATAAGAGTCTATTTTAATGATAAGTTTAAAAGGATAGACAAAGTGTGCACATTCATATCTGCAGATCCCATTTAATACACCAGAGGCCAAGGAATAGTTTCTAGTAAAATCCTCGTAAAGGAAATAGCAATAAAAGCGCTGAAAATTTACTTGACTTTCAGAGTTTCTAAAATTGATACTTAAGGGGCTGGAGGCCTTGGAAATGGAGTGCTAAACTTCTTTATGAACTTCGCAAATGTGTCAGACGCTCAACTATATTTCACTGAAATAGAGATTTACGATGCCTATACAATTATTTTTAATATATTTACAAGCTTAGATGATATTCAGACACGCCTGATGAAACACTACGTGAAGCAAGGAATTGAACAACTTTATTAGGTGTTTGGAGCAACTGATATCATAGGAAACCCAGTAAGTCTTGTAAATAACCTCGGAAGAGGAGTCGAACAACTTTACAGCAAGCCATTTAATGGAGCTCTATCTAGCCAGGGAAATGCTCTCAGTACAGTTGTAGGCATCAAGGATGGAATCAAGGACTTTGCAAAGATTACAACAGGCGGTATTTCTAATTCTGCGGCTAAGATGCTATTATTTTGTTTTGTCAGGAACCTGGTATATGTCATTGGCTAACCTCTCAGGCCGATAGATCTCTGAATCAAACTTAGATGACCCTAACTCTTTTCCAAGTGGACTTTATCAGGGATCAAAAGGCTTGGTGCTTGAATTGACTTAAGGAATCACAGGGATAGTAAAGATGCCGATCAAAAGAGTAAGAGAGGAGGGAAGAGGATTTAGACAGATAGCTAAGGGCACTATCTAAGGGATGTTTGGTCTGGTAACTGCTCCTTTCAATGGAGTGCTAAAGCTTATCCACTCTACTACTGCAGGCACAAGAAACCAGGTTGAAGGAACGGATTCTTCCAAAGTTAATTATCATGTTGTGTCATTATTTGCAACTTTTTAATAGACACAGGTACCCTCGCAGTTTCAACGAGATGCAAATAATGTCTGAGTATGAAACTCTAAGATCCCACGCTCATGCAGCGCTCATCACTGCAGAAGCAGGATTATACAAGAATGAGAACATTCACCTGTTCGCAGACATTTCTGAAAGACTTAAAGGTCCCACTTCAAGATTCAAAGAGAGAATACTTATCTGCACAGATGAGAGAATCATGTTGGTCTAAGGTCTAAACAAAGTAAAGAATGAGATTGAGCTGAAGAATCTTGCTGAAATTAGGTACGTGCTCTATATCTATCATCAAGATACGCAAAAGAAAGGGGAATTGAGTGGATGGGGCAGGGAGCAACTTTCTTCCAACCATTAAGACTAGAACGTTAGATGTGGATTCCCTATCAATAGAGTAGTGCTCGAGAGCTACTCAAGCGTCGATCATTAATTGAAGAGACCAGTTTTAAAGCCAAGCAATGAGGAGCTTAAGATAGTAATTACGAATGAAGAGCAGCTTTTGAATCACCATCAAACTATTGCCAATCCTTATGAGTACAGACATCAAGCTCCACATACATTTAGATTATCGGATAAGCTAAAGCAGTAAAGTATTTTCCAAGAGGATGAATAACCTTTAGAACTTGCCAATAACTTATCATTAAAGTATTAGCAAAACTTAATCGAATTAAAAATGATTTACTTTTTATTTTAAAATTTTAGAGATTATAACCACTTTTATATTTGAGATAGCTGCTACCTTAAATCTCAATTTAAAATCAAATGAATAAGAAAGCATAATCGATGCCAGTAACTGTGGAGTAGAGATTATTGGCATCAAATCATGGTAGAGAGAGCACCTTTACTTAGTCAATAATTGAGATGCAGCTTTCCTAAAAGCCCTAGCACGAGTGCTGTGTGGTGTTAGTGTCCAGGTCTGGGAGGACTCAAACTATTAAGAGTCATAGAGTGAATTAGTGCAGGAGGTTTGTGGTAAAGGTAGCAGCCAAGATTAAGCAACTTAAACATCTACAAGATATCTAATTACAATAGATGTCTCAAGCCAAATAATTCACATAATCTAAGTTTATCACCCTACATTAATAGCCCAGATAATCTATAATAATGAACTAGGAGTTTTAGGCTGGAGAAACTGGAGGAACTTGACTAGTAACATGTAGACTTAAATTACAATTTCTATTTATAGAATTCAATTATTGACAATATCAGAAATACACATTGAATTACTCCAAATTTATCTACAATTAGAATTTTATAATATAATCCATTTTAAATGTCCGAAAGCAAAACAGTATTTAGGATTTTTGCTAGTTTTGGGCCAGCAGGTTCTATAGTGACCATGGCTGAGAAAGCCTGCAAAAGATTATTCTCAGAGGCCTATAACTTGGGTGAAGTAAATGAAGCCACCAGAGAAGACGGAGAGATCAAGAAATTGCTCACTCTTCTTATTTTATAATATTTTATGCGTCAGGATTTCGTGAACGATTTGTTTGGGATGAAGGGGAAATTTGAGGAGAAGACCCAGTCCACCAAATAGCCTCTGATCCAGTTCAAGGCTCACGTAGAACTCTTTAAACTGATTGAGCGGTATAAGAGAAAGATCACCTTCCTTGAAAAGCAGAAGCTGCACAAGCAGATGACTTTCTTCCTCAGAGAAGAGAACTTAGTATATTTGTTACTCTCAAAAGTACCAGCAAGCCAGAGCCAAGATAGACACAATCGAGGAGGACGTCGATGACAATCTCAAGAAGATGGCTTTCCACATCATGAACCCAGACCAGGAGAAGTACCTAGAGGCAGTCAGAACCACCTACTACGACGAGAATGAAGACATCGAGGAGAGAGTCACTCTTGCCAAGGCAGAGGAGATCCTAGAGTTCTACAAGAGAGAGTGCGTGCGTGCTGAAATTGATTACGCAGGCGATGAGGCTGCCCAGAAGGAGTACATCGAGCAGGTGAAGGACCACATCTTCATCGACTTCAACGAGGACGTGCAGGACGCCTTCCTTGCATTCCAACACTACGGGCTCAACCCCAACATCACTGACGACGACCGCAAGAACTACAAAGAGCTAGTGGCTAAGACCTACAATATCAACGACTCCAACTACAACAAATGATTTGCAAATAGTTTTAGACTTATAAACAGTAAGAATAGTGCCAAGAAGACAGGCAGGAAGTCAGTTGTGTGAGTGGGAAAGAAGGAAGAGAAAGTTAATGTTTATGAGTGAATTTAATAAAGCACAGTTATAACTTATTTAACACCTAAAAATAAAGCATTCACTACCTAACTTTGTTAATGTCGTGGCAGGTTAATTTTCTTCAAAATATGAGGCACTTTGTTTCTTTCTTTTTTGCTTGCTCTAGTTTCTGGACAGCTGGCAGTTCTTGTTCATCGTTTTAAGTGTGCTGGATCACTATCTCAGCTCTCACTTCCTTTTGCTGGTTTTCCATAACAGGCTTTGATATCTCAATTCCAGCCAAGTCTGCTGCGATCCGGTAGAAGCAGGATGTGACTTGGTCACCGGTTTTTGCACTCACATAGAATGAGTACAGGTCGTGCTCCTTCACAAACTCTTCGTGCTATTCAGACTCAATAAATCATAAATATATTATTGATGTGACTTGACTGCTTGCATATGGTTGAGGTCTATTTTATTTCCAATTAGCACAAGCAGGGGCATCTCTTTTCCTTAGAAGCACTGTTTCACCAAGTTAAGCCAGTCCTCCAAGTCCTAAAATGATTGCTGATTCGTTATGTCGTACACTAAAACCACCTACATACGAAATTTAAATATATCAACTTCCTATGCCAAATTATACATTCTCAAAATGCTTTATGTATGCTTGAACTTACGGCATTTGCTTCGAAGATGTAAGTCTGAATCATCTTTCCAAAGATGCTCTGTCCACCAATATCCCACACTTACAGAGCCACTTGCACGTTGCCTGGCATCTCCAGCCGCCTCACGAAGAAGTCAACTCCGATAGTCTGCTTGTAGGAGCGAGCAAAGTGGTCCTCGCAGAAGCGCATGATCACTGAAGTCTT
>JAJKFJ010013036.1:0-11851 GCA_027382625.1 Tetmemena sp. SeJ-2015 | reverse complement strand
TGAAATCTTTAAATATATACCTTTCAATAGGCTCTAAAGAAATGGCTACTTATTTATATGGGTCACTCAAAATAAATTGGAAATAGCTTTAAAGCTACTAAATGATCATGGATATAAAAAATGTGACTTACTTGCTTGGATAAAAGTAAATGACGATGATACTCTCTACGATGGGATCGGATGGTACACAATACATTGCGCAGAGTTTTGCATTTTAGCAAGAAAAAAACAACCTATGGGAGAGCTAAGAGATAGATCTATCCTTCAATTTGTGAGGAATGTAGTGATTGAAAAGGTCCGAAAGGCCTCACAGAAGCCAGATTCATTTTATGAGCTCGTTGAAACATTGATCCCTTCTCACAAGTACCTAGATGTTTACGGGAGACTTTACAACTAACGCGATTAGTGGGTTACACTTGGAATACAGTCAATAATAGTACTATAAGAGTCTTTACCACCTAAAAAGAAATAGAGGAAAATCAGACATAATATTTGATTAACTTTTAATAAAATTTAAAAAGTAAAACAAAAAAAAAACGTTATTTATCATACATTTGGATCATTAATATACATTTTCTTATTCGATTGAATATTTGCATCTGGGGTTTTACTAAACAGATAGAGAACTTCCCTTAGGTTTCAAACTCAGAAAACGCATACACTAACAATAAATAGTAATACGACTATAATAGTGCCAAGACAAGAGCTTAAACTTCTAATAATTTCAATGGAAGCACACAGTAAATATTTTCTCGAAATTACAATAGCATACACCCCATTCAAACAGAATAACCAGAAAATATTGCAGATATAAAGAACACAGCAACCAATGAAAACACTCTCAGGAGTGATCTAGCTTATTCAAATACAAATAGCATGAGGGAAACTGGGTTCTAGAATTTAGGCACCATCACTCAAAATACCAAGTCAAATTTTTATGCAATTACTCCAGGTGGAAAGCCTAGTAAGCATCAAGACGCTCAAAAGAATCTAAAGAACGGCGCTACTGATTTGGAGCCGCTTAGCGAGTATGGAGCAGTTGCTTTAACTTAGATGGGTTTTAAGATGCAGCAGTCCTCCAAACTGTCTCAAAAGTAACTGGAAATAAACAACAGTGAGTACAGTTTCGAGAGTTCATTTGTGAGGAAGTCCCCTTATCAGACTTACTTGCAATACTCTTAGCTGAAGAGTTAGTATCACAAGAACAACAACAACTTCCCAAATATTATTTATAGAGACATTAGCAATCTATTTGCGTAAGAGCACCAAGATATCGATATAGTAGAGCAGTCTGCCTTGGATAACACTATCATCTCAAATCGAAGACTGAGTTCTTCACACAACTCCAAGAGAGCACCTGCTTAAACCAGACACAATTCTCTCACTGTGGAGGCAAAGAAGAAAGACCAGAAAAATAAAATGATAAAGAGGAACAAGGGAAAGCAGTACAAGTACATTAACAAAAAAAGTATAAGTCCCAACAGAACTCTCATCACTTAGAAGTGCCAGCTAGATCCAAATATGCTACCTGATTTCAAACAAACGCAAATTTAAACTGCTTTATAACTGAGAAAGTACAACAACAGACCTTCCACCGTGGTCTCAAATGGCATTGAAAATTCATTCAGTCACTAGCCCTTGTTCATCACTGCCTCCAAGAAAAGTGTTTAATTTCAAATTATAAAATACAAAACTAATAAATAAAAATAATGTTTAAGATTATTTGTCCTTAGTAAGAATTTGCATAATTCCCAAATCGATTTAATATATATTGTGTCAAAAAATATAAAGCATAAAATAGTCCCAGTAAGGTAAAAGTAATAAATTTTAACTTAAAATAAAGTATATATTTTTATGTGTTGGAATAATTGGAAAGAGTGTGCACGAGCAGATAATAAATTAGAAGTCAGACTTAGCTAAGGATGTGCTTAAGGTTTCGATAGATGACCTCATGCGCTAAAGATAAAAGGAGAAGATTCTTGACGAAATAATTGCGTCACAGTATAATTTTGAAGTTGCAAAGTCCATTCTTTAAAAACAATCAGAAATTCACCAAGAAAGCTTCAATCAATATCAAACAAACTCTATCACTCAAAGTAATATAAACATACATATCCTTTTAATAATATAAAACATATTATGCATATCTATTTTATTTAGTAAATAGTTTAATTTAAAAGGATAGAATTTAATATGAACATATTTATGGAATATTGAAAACGTGATATCTTAAATTCCAAATGCTCACCCTCAAGAGTGGACACCTAAGTCTTCTATAATAATTGAATTCCAAGATCCCATTCTTCCTCCCAACCACACAGGCGTGAATGTATACTAAAATCTAGATTCTAAGCTTGGCTCTTAAATTCACTCTAATCAAACTAATTCTCATTACAATTCTCAACATGCACCCCAAAAAGATATTCAATTTTAATAACTTATATTGAATATTGTTATAGCATTTTACATCAATTTTAACTAGATATAGTGAATGGAGGAGGACTTAATCATCAGAACTCAATTGGTTCTTAGAACATAGTAAAGCAAAGAAGCAGCAAAGTTATTTACTCGTTCAAGGGAGACAGACTCAGGAAGTCTAACAGCAGGAGTCAAGCAGGCAGAGACAGCAAGAGCAACAACCTCTCGGTCACTGACATGTCAAACAACAACCCGCAACTCAGCAATAACAACCACTCTAAGCAACTCGACAATGGCAGCAAGCAAAGCCACTACAAAGACAAGTCTAAGCACTCTAGGTCCTCCTTCACTAGACCAAATTAAAAGCAACCCTCAAATGAGTTTGAGAAAAGGAAGGTCAGCAAGGACTCAAAAAATCACCTAGATGATCTTCAAGGAGAGATAGAAATCAACAAGTCCATCAACAATGAAATATTGCCCTCTGTTATCAGCCTAATTAAATAATTCTTAAATAGATATCATTTATATCTATTGGAGAATAGCAAAGAGTTTTATTTTGAGGAATTATCCCGCACTCTCAAAATAAAGAACATAGATCTTAAGTTTGAAGCTCACTCTAAGCTCAACAAGTCTTCTCAGCTAATCAGTATGGAGCACCACCTCTCTAAAGAAATGTACGGACACGCAGGCTCCTTCATCTAAAGTTTAGAAAATACTTTGCAGGAAGTTAAGTGTCCTAAGATCCATAAGCCAAGGCTCTCCAAGATGAGTTAAAGTCCACTCGACATAAACGAGGAAGTTAAGGACGTGAATGTAACTCAAATATCTATCAAGGTCTCCTTGGACTAAAAGCGAGCACTTTAATCATTAGTCAAGAGCTAAGACTCTCGAGTGCAAAACCACTCTTCATCAAATGATTTAGGTTTTATTGACGTGGGAAGTGGCACATACATAAGATAGAGTGAGGAGGCATTCAAATCAGTTCAGCTCAAGCAAGCTATGAAGTCAAACATTCACAATTCTCTAAGTGCTAAGAAACATCTTAAGAAGCCACCTTAAATTAATGAGCCTTCTATTATTCATGGGCATTTAAATAGGGCCTCCAGTGTCGAGTTTGAAAAGGAGAACTCTCAGAAACAAGATAATGGTTTTAATTCTGCAGAGAGTTCTAAATTAGGTCAAAGAAGACTTGGTTCTTAATAGAACCAGCACAGAAATATGCTTGTGATAGGAACTGAAGTCAGACTAGATTTAGCAGAGAATAAAGCTAAGAGCATGTTCAGAGTCAAGTCTGCTCTGACCAATAAAAAAAGCCAGTACAGTTTGACTAGCCCAAGCAACAATAGGCAACCTCAACTAGCCAAAGCAATGATATTAATTTAAAGCTTTAACAGGGCAACTGAGATACACTCATGGAAGGATAGAGCGTCAGTTCTTGACTAATAATCCATCATCCCTGGACTCAAACTTCAACAAAGATATCAAGATTCAGTAGGACTTAAACTTAGACATCTTTGAAAACCTAGACCAACTAAAGCAATCTCACTCACGCGACAGAGTCATCAATGAAATTTAAATTATCCTTAGAAGTATGTTAATGGATTTAATGAAAATCAGAAGATGCTTTTGAAAACATCATCTAAAATAAATGAAAAGAGCGCTCACCCTAAGCCATAAATATTAGTCCAGAGTAAAACCACTCAAGATAAGATGTAGTCTAGCTAAGAGAAGAACGCATAGCAGTCTGAATAAAATAAGGAAAACTAAAACTCAGAAAACAATAACAATTAGGTCAAATCTGACTTCACATTAGACCCCGATATCGATTCAATAATGATGAAGAAGTCTTAGGATCAAAGTAATAACCAAATTAAAACTGACGAATTATAAAAGGAGATAGATAACTATGGGAATGTATTCCATATGGACTCTGAGAGTGCTAACTAGGGACAGGCTTTTAACTCAGGCACTTTTACAACCACTCACATTCAATCTAACTAAACCATTTTATTTTTAATTTTATTTAGTTCTCCATATGTCTTCTCATAATTTAATTATATTCATTTTAGAAAATAACTCTATAGTATAAGTCACTTTAATATGAAATAGGGAGCATTTAAAAATCAAAAATATAATAAGCTAAATTTTGAATGTCTCTACTTTTCTATTGTTGGACTCAATTACATTAATTTGAAGTTTATTATATTAAAAATTTTTCTAGAAATTAATTTAATTTTAAATTTTAATTTGAATTTGAGTTATAATCAAAGACTGCAATAAGCCATTCTCGGCAATAATATAGAACTTTTTAAGCAATTATAAATGAGTACGGCCACAATTCAAATAAAAGATAAATACAAATAAAGTGCAATTATTTGAAAGATATAAAAATATATGATGCCTATGAACAAATTTTAATGTTCCTATTTATATTGATTTGATGATTCAAGTTAGGATCCAACTACAAAGAGGACAGTTTTGATGAAGCACAACAAGAAGCATCCAGAGATGAGCAGACTCACGAACTACTCTATGAATGTGCAGACAGGGGATGGATTCAACCCTCGAAGGACTTTCCACTTCAATGGTAGCAGTATCCCTCAAGTCTAATTAGTGACCAGAGAGCAGTTGACTCAAGAGGATATGCATTTACAAAATATATTTAATACTTTAGCAAATGGAAGAGTTAATCAAGATGCAGAAATATTAGTAGTACCACTCTACCAGAGAAGGCTGCTACAGACAGACTAAGCTCAGCGACTTGCCAAGGCACTCTAACGTCCCTCCAAGTGTTCTCAAACGCAATCTAGAAAAGGTTCAGAAAATTCAAGATAAAAAGAACATTCTCAAGCCAGGGTACGGAACGCAGACCAACTTCTACTCAAACATAAAACAAAATGCTCTCAACATGTCAAACATGCCTCACTAAAGCAGAAATCAAATCAGCTCATCTAACGCTCAAACGCGTCACAGAGATTCCTCCATGTCTCATTTAAGTCACGAATAGAGCCAGATATTTCCAAATGAACAAGTCAGCTAAACTATCAATCTGGAAATTGGCAACAACAAATCTAAGAATGTTCTCATTCCTCACCCTAAATATCTCAGAACTAATTTATCACAGCTATCAACTGCATAAAAGTAGCAATCCTTTCCAAATACTGATTAAAAATTTAATTCATAATTTAGTTTAAATAAATTTGCTGCAATTTTGTTTAAACGAAACTTTTAACATAAAGGATCTGGTTTAAAATTTTATATTTTATATATAAATTATTAATTTTATCTAAAAGTTCTCGAAAATATAAGATTATGCCTTGGTATGAAGATGGAGGTTTAGAATTGATTTTTTAAAAAATGTATTTAAGTGAGAAGTTTTCCATAGAATTTTTACATTTTTAAGAGGAGCTAATTTATCAGGTTTTAAATTGTATGAGAAGTATATTTATTCTTTGTTAAAGTTGCATATAATTGATTGAGTGAATTTTATATAAATAAAAAAAATTATACTGGGTAGAAAGGAATTGCGAAGCATTTGTTAAACACAAGTTTATCCAAGTTTCACAATGAATAAGACGATTCAAATTTATGTAAACTAAATTTAAGTTGAACTTTCTTTTAAGTCAAATATTTTGAGGTCAATTTTTTTCTTTGAGTTAACTTAAAAAGATAATTGATGATTCTCATTTTAAACAAAAATATTACATTAGCTATGAAAAAATTTCTAAATTTTCTAAAGCTCGTATCCACTATTTAATTTAAGAATAAATAATTATTTTCAAAGACCGTTTTGTATGTGAATTAATTAAAAATATATAAGATTCGATACTGAATGATACACTTAACATTTACAAGTTTTTTTAAAATATTATAATCATACTATTTTAATATTTTTTTTTTTAAATATCATCAAAATAATATTAATTTCCTGTATAAATTACTAGCGATATCTAAAAGAATCAATGGATTCGCATTTTAATTTATAACCTAATAATTCAATATTAATAAAAGAAATTAAAAAATTTTTAGAGCTTAGCTTTAGATGTAAATATATTTCATAAATAAATAAAAAAAATTAAATTAATAGTTCATAGATGATATATTATGATTATGCAACATTTAAAAGAGCATAATATCTAGCTAGAACATGTAGACTATTTAGTCCATAATCTAAAAATCAGTTCAAAAGATCAACTCAAACTACTCTAATGTAATTATTTAATCAATTTAAATATAAAGGTAGTGAGGCGGAAAAGGTAAAAAATTAAATCCAATATTAGAAATATTTTATGCAATTTTAAAACAAATTTTTTCAATAAAGCTTTTATAGATCTATATTTTTTGAGTAACAAAAAATACGTTAAGTTTTTTTTTAAAATTATAACCTCAAATTAATTATAAATGTGAAGACTTCTTTGTCAGCCAAGAAAGACTAATTTAACATTAAAGCGAGGAAGACCTCTAATATTTCTTAAAACATTTAGCAAGCCAAACTTATGGACGAGCAATTTCTCGATCATAACAAAGACTTAAATAAATCCCTCAATTCTTTTGTCAATCAAGACCTTACTCTAGAATTCGAGAATTCTTAAACATATAAATTATCTAAATTTATCATTTAAAATAAAACTTAAATCTGAAAATGAGACTGCAAAATTTAAAACTATATTTTATAAAATTATGACTCTTTATCAATCAGACTTCCCTGTAGCTATATTAATCAAGGCTTTGTATAATTTATGATTCTTAATTAATAAAATTGTAGAACTATAATATGTTCCATTCACTTATAAATTGATCTAATATTTGCTAATCTAATTAAAATTATTTTAAAGCTTCTTGAAATTTATAGCATCTGAGTTTAAACAATAAGTCTTTACCTGGTTTGGAGACTTTTATTTTGATTTATATTTTATTTAATTTCTAAGGCATTTAGTTTAAATTAGTTATTTCTTAATCGTTTGCTCAAGACACTCGGATGAACAATTTGTATTTATATTTGGTTCCTCATTCTTAAAAAATAAATGCCCCAGATTATTCTCACAATAAACTTCATCCATCACTTTAAAAAGGAGCCAACCCACAAACTTATTTAAATTTACATAATTTCTATTGCGATAATTCTTTTTCAAATCAATATTTGGAGTTTCTATGTTTCATAAAAAATATCCTTACATAAAATTAAAATTAGCACAGCAATATGTTATTTATTTCATAATACTATGAATTCTTAAATTTAAATATTAATCAAAACCTTTAAAAGGAATTTTTTTATAAAAATACATAATATTTGTATATTATATATAGCTAAGAATTTAATAAAAAATAGAAATAAATATTAAATTAAAATAGAGTTAAATCGTGAGTGTTTAAGTGTATCAAATTTGAATAATTATTACACCATATGATTAAGCGAAGAATTTTAAGATTTTTTATTCCTGCAACTTTTGTGAGGAGTAAGTTAAGAGTTATAACCAACATAATTAATGAAGCATTAAATAAATAGAGCTCATTACAGAATATGCAAATAATATATTTTGATTCAGAAGTACAGTTGATATGATTAAAGAATAAACTCAAATTATTCTTTGACAAACTATCTAACAAAATAAAGATCAGAGGGTGAATCTGCGATTTCAACTGACAAGAAAATGCAACTCTCCATTTATTTTAACCAATCACCAATTTAATTCTTACTGTAATTATAAAGATTTAAGCATTTTCATCATTAAAGAATTTAAATTTATTAAAAAAGATTTCATAAATTTTATAGAAAGGTTAGTGAAAAGTTTAATTGCTTTTATAACTTATCTTTTATTTTTGTTTTATTTTATTATAGATAGAATAAGTGTGAAATAAATTGTGATTACGAAATTATTTCTTTAAATTTAAATCTTATAAAAAACACTATCAAAAAAATTAATAATTAATATGAATTATTTTTATAAAATTAAAAACAACTTTAGGGACAACAAAGAGAGCTTCTAAATCATAACTGCTTCCAACCAGATAGAAACTGAGATAGTCAATTCTCTTTTAAAATAACAAGTATAGCACATATATTATTTTATTTAGAAATACTTCAAACATAATGTAAGACAAAAAGCGTTATTAATGCTGCCAAGCAACCTTTTTTTTGTGTAAAAATAGGAGGGCTGTAATAAAATAAAGATTTAGTGAAAAAGAGGAAATTCTTAGGATTTGCTATTAATCTTACTCAAAAGACATAATTTAATTAAATCTCAATTTTTAGCCCACCTTTTTTTTTACTGAGAAATAAAGATCTTTTCTTAGAAAATACTTTTATTGGGATTCTTTTCCTAAAGATGAATGAATGATAAAATTATAATATCTTGACTAAAAAGTTAAAAATATAGTTAATCATTTTTATCTTTAATTTTCCTATTGAATCATATTTATTTGATAGCGCTTTATTATAGAAAATTAGGATTAGACTCATAATGAAAACAAAAGTTTAAACCTAGGAATCAAAGGTGCTCACTTAGACTTTCAAGCGCAAAACTTATCCAAGCTTCCAGATATAACACACATTCGATTGTGATAATTAAAGGCTTTTATTTCTTATGTTCCATAACGTTAATTCCCAATATTGAAGCATCAATAATCTGAAAGAAAAAAAATATTTCAAGAAATCAGAACTAAATCTGATCTAAATTCTAAATTCATAGTTGGGGCATAAGAGTAGACTGGTTCATGAAAACTCTCTTTTAAGCGAGTTAATCTTCTAGCATCCTTCTGTATTGCTACTACTATTGCTACCTAAAAATAAACCTGACTGTTTTAAGCTTGTAATCTACACTCTTATTAAGACTTTCTCTTTAAATTAGCATCTAGCTTTGTATATCTCTCTCTTGTTTGAGATAGTTCTACTCATCTTATTTTGTCTTCATCTACAGTTGGAGAAAATTTTGTATTTGCCTTTTCCTTAATGTTTCCATTCTCAACTGATTTTAATGCTGTTTCATTAACTCTTCATAAGATAATATTTGTATGTATTTCTAAGCCTTTGTCCTTGATTCTTGCTCTTGAAGCTCTTGTAAAAAATTAATTTCTTTAATTTTTAGAGAGTACTTTTTGATTAGACTACTGAGGGATGACCACACTGAGTAGGTGTTGATTGTAAATGTGCTCTTGTCTATCTTGAAACTTTTACAGTCTTTAGTTGTATCTTTATTCTTCTTTTAAGAAGCCATCATGCGGACTTGCAACCACTTTGCTTCTCCAACTCTTTACGTCTGCTCTATTCCATTCATAATCTCTTAGTGATTATTCCTAGTTTTAACTAAATCCAAAACTTATTCTTCCATTTATGATTATAATTATAGTAGGAATTTTAATTAAAATCGGTGATTGGTTAAAATAATAAATGAAGAGTTGCAAAATGGTGACAGTTGAAATCACAGATTCTCCCCCTCATCTGCAGCTTGTTCGATAGAGAATCAAAAATTAATATGGGTTTCTTCTTTAATCCTCTTCGCAGCACTTCTCAGCAGCGAGATCTGAAGCGAGCATGAATTTTATTTCGGACATCAGCTTCTATTTAACTTGTGTCGCTTATAACTCTTGACTGAGCGCTCCCACACAAAAGTTGCAAGGATGAAAAGTTCTTAGAATTTAATTCTTAATCGAATGGTCTAATAATTATTTAAATTGGACACACTTCAACAGTCACCCATTTATTCCATTTTAATTTAATATCTAATTTAATTCTCTTTTTTATTAAATTCTCAGCTATATTTTATAAGTGTTTTAAATAATTCCTTATTAGTAAAATTACTACTAATATATAATAAATACTCTTATATTTACTTTTTGGATTATTAAACAACTTTTTAAAAAAATATATCTAACTCTTTTCTTTTAAAAAAAAATCACAATTTTTTATTTAATTTTTTTTAATCATAAATGAAATTAATTAAGCAAGTAAAATTAAAGCCTTTTCTAAAATAAAATGGGGAAATAAAATGAATACAGTAGTATCCTCCCATATTTAAGAAATTATAATCAATTAAAAAAAGACAATTCAAAGGAATAAAGTTTCAGTTTTTAATTAAATTTAAATTTGAAAAAGTTTTATTAATTAATAGTTTTGGCCATCTTAAAGATTATAATTCTGTGGATTCTCTAAATTTCTTTAAGAAGATTAATTCTACATCTATGAGGCTTGTTACAGTCTTTAGTTTTAATTTAAAGGGGAAAAGTCTAATTATAAATATTAAAATGTATTTAATTTAATAAATTAATCAGCATTAAATTAAATAAAATATCAATAATTAACATACTATAATTAAATTAAATTTAATTTTTAATAATAATTTCAATCTTAATTTATTAGAGCTTAAAAGTTGATTAAAAATGATTTTATAATTTTAAGATTATTCATTAAAAAAATCTATTGCGAAAGTCTCATAGAAAAACAAATGGCAACTATTTTCAAAACCAATAAATTTATCCAATTAGTTCTTGCTGCTTTAAAATAAATTTTTAAAATTTGAATTAATCCTTTAAATATTAAGTCTTAGTTTCTGCTGCTTGTCTCTTCATATAAATTTTGTCCTAGACTCTGTCCTTTATTGCTATTGCTGTTAGTCTATCCAATTTATCCATTTAGAAAATTTCCATATCCGTTGAATAAATTTGACCTTGGAGTCTTTTTCTCAGTAAAGTATTGCCTCACATCCTTAATGTAATTTCCGTTTCTACTGCTCTATGCCAATTTAAGTTAGTTCTAAGAATAAGGAAGCATAATTTTATTGTCTTATCTTTTAGTATTAGCAACTACTAAAATCTTAGAATTAAAGTCTTACAAAAGTAATAATTAGTTCATTATTATTTAGCTATATCTAACTTTTGAACTGATAATAAAGAAAAGAAATTATAAAAATAATCATCCTCTTACTAATGCTATAGATTTTGATTGGATGAATTTTGATTTAAGTTATAGGCTTGCTTTCCTGCAGGAGTCACACTGTTACTATCTCAACTCTTCTAAAATACGTTTGAAACTTAATTAGGCTTCTCCGGAATTTGCTAATTCCTTAATCTATTCTAGTTCGAAGATTTTAAACTCATTTGCTACTATAAGATTTGAGCTTCTTACTTTTATTATATATTTTGCGCAGAATAAGCTTATTGGTCTTGATTTAAATTTCATATTTAAAATATAAAAACTAATTTTTAGCTTAATTAAAAAAATTTAATTTTCACCAATAAAACTTATTCAAGAAAGTTAAGATTTGAAATTTATTTCATTTAAAAATAATTTATCAATAAAGCAAAACTATTTTTTACAAAACAATTGAGTTAAAAAATAATTATTGTTAAGCTCAATAATTTTAAATATAATTTTTATCTCCTCAATAAATTTATATTAACTTATCATTTTTAAAAATATATTTTTGAATAAAAATTG